>JARQOD010000006.1:447865976-447877694 GCA_033576555.1 Oophaga sylvatica
CTGCCTGTCTCTGACTGAAACTCCAATCTAACACACGCAGCATAAGGCTGCCTCAACCCCTCCCATCCAACTAGCTACACCCTGTTCTAACCAGCCTGAGCTAGACCATCCCATTGGGTCCCCTACACTCAGCCGGCATAGTGTACTGTTGAATGCAGTGGTTGGAGTCAATGGGGTGCTTCCTCCTTACCTGAGAGTCAGGTGTCACACTGCTGGATGCGATGCAATATCTCTGTGGCGACTGGACCCTCAGGGCGCCACATCCTGATTGAACCTAAAACTAAGAGGGGGGAGGGATGTGGAGGGGCTAGATAATAATGGTGATTAATGGTATAAAGGACATGTGACAGAATGAAAAAGGGGGGAAGGGAAGATGTCCCTTCATTTCAATGAAATTAGCATATTTCCCTCTTGTTTTTCCTTATAGATAAATTTATAGTTTCTTTCCCTATAGTAGGGCTATCTCTCAGAGATTACCAAAAAAGTAGAGTAAGAGAAGTAAGAAAAAAGAGGGGTTTTGGAAAAAAAAGGAGGGTTTTAATAAAAACCAAATGGTTAACCATCATTATTCAGACCATGCGGTTTGACTGTAAATACATTGCGTCTCCATGCGAGACATTTTCTTAATATAGTCACCTTGCCTCCAATCTTTCTTAACAATTTGTATCCCTCATACTTGTGTCCCTTTAATATTTTCCCCATGTTTTTCTAAGTGTTTTGACAGGATGATCTACTGTTTTCTTGGTTATGTTAATATGTTCCCCAATCCTAGTGAATTTTCTTTTTGTGCTGCATATGTACTTTTTGTGACATGGACATTCAATGCAATAGATAATTCCCTTGGTGTGACAGGAAATGAAATCTTTGATTTTTACTGACTCATGGTCCTGTTCGAAACAAGTTTTTTATTAGGATTTAGCGTGCGACATACTTTGCATTTCCTACATGGAAAAACCCTTTCAGCTCCAAATATGGAGTAATCATACCATTCCCATATCCTACTTCTTGCACTGTGGGGGCTATGATATTGCGAGTGTTTCTTGCTTTTCTAGATATGAACACCGGCTGGTTTGGTAGTAATTCCCCCAGAATTTTATCTTTCAATATATTCCAATGTTTTTTAATGATTTTTTTTTAATATAAAATTCTGGGGGGGCTATACTGTAAAATAATAGGAATATTTAGAATAATGTCCTAATTTGATTTGTTATTTTTGTAGGAAGAGATCAATGTGTCTCTTGGTACTCTCCCCACATTTTCTTTGATTCTTTCCAAAAAATCTTCCGAATATCCTTTTTCTAAGAATTTATCTTTTAAATGGTTAGCTTCTTCAAAATGTGTGTCTTCAGTGCAGTTACGATGCAAACGAATGAATTGCCCCCTAGGAATATTTAATAGCCATTGGGGTAAATGACAGCTATTTAAGGGGATATAACTTACTGTCTGTTGGCTTGGAAAAAGAACGCGTGCATGTTATTCTGAATAAAAATGATCAAGTCTAAAAAATTAAGGGACTCTTTACTAATGGTTCATGTAAAATGTAAATAAGTCATTATTAATAGATTCTAAAAACTGTGACAAAGAAGTTGAATCTCCTGACCATATAAAAAATACATCATCAATAAAACGTTTCCAGAGGACCAGGCATGTGCACAGCTCACCCTGTGGGTATATATGTGAATGTTCCCACAATGAGGTTGGCATAACTGGGCGCGAACCTGGTCCCCATGGCTGTTTCCCATTGCTGAAGATAAAAATCTTTTCCATATTTAAGTGTTAAAATAAAGTTCATACATTCCCCGATATATTGAACCTGGTCACTAGTTATGGTTCTAAAAAAGTTTAAGAAAAACTTAAGGCTTCACAACCTTTTTTATGTTATATGACCGTATATAACGATGTTACGTCCAGTGTCCCCATAATGTAATTGTCTTTCCATACAAAATCCTTTAGGATTTGTAGTATGTGTTTAGTGTCTTTTAGGTAAGCAGGTAAAAGAGGGACACATGGCTGTAATTGCTGGTCCATGTATTTGGAAAAATTAGATGTAAGGTATCCTAACCCGAGATTATGGAGCGACCTGGGGGGTTAATTGTGCATTTGTGTACCTTTGTTAGGTAGTAAAAGACGGCCAATCTAGGGTGGTGAATGTAGATGAATTCCGCTTCATTCTTAGTGATGATTCCTCTATCAAGGCCGCTTAGGACCAAAGAATTTAGTTCTTGAAGAAAAATGTTAGTGTGGTCATAGGAGATTTTGGTATAGGTTTTACCATCTGATATTCTGCTAACTTCATAATGACATTGATTTTGGTCCAGGATTACTATACTACCCCCTTTGTCCTCCGGGCGGATGACTATCTAATAGTTATTTTGTAAGGTTTTTAAAGCTTGTGTTTCTTGGGGAGTGAGATTGGTTTTTCTGCTTTCGTTTATAGTTGATTTGATCTTACGGATATCTTCGGTAACTCCCTTCAAAAATGTCTCCATTGCATTAGAATATTCATGAATGGGGTGAAAGTTAGATTTGTTCCTGAGGTTGGTATGAGAATACGGAGGGAGATGTGGTTGCTCAAGCAATCGGGTTTTTAATAAAATATTTTTTAATAGATAATTTGCGCATAAATTGTTTTACTCCAATGTACACATTAAACTTATTGATCAATTATTCTTGGGTCAAGCGCCAGTGGCTTGTTACTCCCATACACGAAAGCGCCAGTGGAACAGTATATATTGTCTCCTAGACTTGTTACTCCCATACACGAAGTGCATGGGCTGACAAACATTTCCCCATGGGGGGTACATTTTTTGAAAATATACTATGGGCATCATAGACACCCTTGCCAAAAATTTGACTGTAGCAGTACAGAACCCGTTAACCCTGGTGATCTAGTGGTGGAGAATGAGGAGACATAATGATAAATCATACTGAAATCAAATAAATAAAAAATGAATCCACCTATGAAAGAAAATATCAAAAGGGAGGGGCGAACACAGGTTCATAGATATGAAGCCAGAATGTGTCCAACGAGATATAAATTTGTCCCTAGCAAATGGATTTCACTATTTTTAGATTGGAGAGGTATACACTATATCATAAGAGGATGTTCCACAGATAGGAAAAATGGAAAATATGACTAAATGGGAAGAATATACGTACATCTCATTTTTATGAGATTTCCCCCTGGGTGAGTAACATTTAATTTTGGTTTCAGATTAGTAACGGGCATCATGAAAACACCCTTGCCAAAAATTGAGCGACTTGTGCATCACGGAATACGTTCATCCTGGTGTTGTACTGGTTGTGGATGATGAGGATAGGGATAAGGAGGAGGATAACACCAAACAGCCTAATCAGGAAGCAGATACCCATGTGTGGTTGTGAAGAGGTGCATGAGAATACACCTTCCCAAAAAAGACAATGTATTTGAAGCTATGTTTCTCTGTTTTCATTCGGTGGTGTACAAAAGTCTTGCCCAATCCAGCCCTTGTTCATTTTTATAAGAGTCAGCATTGTCAGTTGACAGGCGAATGCGCTTATCTATTATAATTCCACCAGCGGCACTAAAAACCCGCTCTGACAGAACGCTAGCCGCAGGGCGGGCCAGGACCTCAAAGGCGTAAAGAGCCAGTTCGTGCCACATGTCCAGCTTGGATACCCAATAATTAAAAGGCAAAGAGAATTCCCAGAGGATGTTTGTACGATCTGCAAGGTACTCCCTCACCATCTTCCCAAACATTGCACATCTTGTGCTAGCACCCCTTGCCTCTGTGGCGGCACGATGGGAGGGTCTGAGAAAACTGTCCCAGAACTTTTCCATTGTTCCCCTGCCTGAGCTGGATTGTACTTTTGTCTCTCTCGCTTGGACTCCTTGGCTGTATAACAAACTCTGTCGTCTGCTGACAGCGTTCTCACATGGAAATTTTTTCAGTAATTTCGTTACAAGGGCCTTGTCGTACAGCAACATTTTTGTGCACCTGTCTGCCTCTGGAAGAAGAGATTGAAAGTTTTCCTTGTGGCGTGGGTCTAGAAGTGTCACCAACCAGTAATGTGTCACCGAAAAATTTTCTATTGCGAGGGTCACTGGAAACGCAGCGCAATATAAAGTCAGGTATGCGTGCCAGACTACTAACAATTAAGTCTTCCGTGTCCTCACCAACAGGACGACTGACCATGCTGTCCTCAGGCCATTCCCGCTGAACAGACGGTATGACAGCTTTGCTTGTAGTTCCATCTATAGCCCATAAAAATAGCTCCTGTTCCTCATTGTCTACCAATCCACCTTTCGACGACATGATGCTGGGCTGAGTGTAATCACCCTGTATGGTTCCCTGCTCCATGTACTTGTGCTCTGCCTGCAATGCATCTTTAATTTTGAGCAGAGAGGTTTTCAGAATGCTGAGAAGCGGGATGGTGACGCTAATTATGGCGTCATCGCCGCTCTCCTTCTTTGTGCAGTCATCAAAGTTCTGGAGGTTGGTACATATGTCTGACATCCATGTCCACTCCTGAGGTCTTATGTGTGGAGTCTGAACTGAATATCGACGGCCTTGTTGCTGCTGGTAGTTAACAACTGCCCTCTTCCGCTCACAAATCCTTTCCAACATATGCAGTGTAGAGTTACAACGCGCAGTAGCTAACTTTTTAAAATGGTCAGATAGACTGCGTACTTTCACTAGCAGATCCGGCAGCTCCGGGTAGCTTTTGAAAAAACGTTGAACCATGAGGTTAACCCTGCTATTCTCTTTGTTACCACTATACACTTGTTATCTTCCGGTCATTTTTGACTGGACTTAATAAAGTCTTGATTTTTAGCTAATTTAAGTGTTTTAATTTAAGAATTTTTGCAGTATTGTATGTGAACCTGGTTGTTTATAAACAAATGAAAAATGGAAAGAAAAACTTTATTTTTTTTGTGTCAAAACATGACTTTATTGGAATATTTATGCATATTGCATATTTGCACATGCAAAAATAATTATTTATCCAACTGTAAACTATAACTAAAACAATAAACTAAATGTAATTATATTATTTTCCAACGAAAAAAATTAAGTTTAGTTTTTTTATGTAAAATAATAAGTCACACGGTGCAAAATTTACATTTTGCAATTGTCACAGGTATAATTGACATGTCTTTTGCATAAATATTTTTCACATCTGTAACATCACATTTGATTTGTGATTGATGTTGGACAGAAGTCGCATCGTTTCCGT
The DNA here is from genome assembly GCA_033576555.1 of Oophaga sylvatica. NCBI lineage: Eukaryota > Metazoa > Chordata > Amphibia > Anura > Dendrobatidae > Oophaga > Oophaga sylvatica. Next base: position 447,871,194 of record JARQOD010000006.1, read on the forward strand.
TTTAGGCTGGTTGCGTTGCTGGTGGCGTCCGTGGGTATTGTAGCAGTGCTGGTGGAAGCTGTTGGTTCACTTTATCTTGCTGTTGGATCCTGTTGACAATGGCTGCCGCTACATCAGCTCTGGGTGTTACCTTTCGTTCTTCAATATATGGGCTTAACCAGTGATTTTCCCAACTCTATAAAAAGTCTTCTCTTATATAGTTTATTTTTGTTCCAATTTGGGTCTAATTCCGTTTATTTTTGTTCCAATTTGGGTCTTATTTCCTTCCATAGCACGAATGCATTTTATGCTGACACATCAAGCATATTGTAAAAAATCACCATTGGCCACCGATTTGTTTTGCGCTTACAGGTGTAAGTGCCTATCAGTTGATGTAGAGTATCAACAGCCCCTTTTGTAGCATTATAATGTAAAATGATGTTCGTTTTCTGTCATCTCTATTACTGATTTCACTATCAAGATGAATTGCGCTCATCAGAATTACCTGCTTGTGTTTCTTTGGGACGTAAGAAACTACTGTGGTATCCTTGGTAAAATAAAACAGAACTATAAATGTCTCTCTTACTGAGAATACCTTGCGGCAGTTCTGGATTATTTTTTGTTGTGTTTTGGTAGCTGAGGAGAGCAGGCAAAAACTGCAATACACCAGAGAGGTTGGAATCTACTGGATTGCAGTACCCTGACTAACCACCACAACTAAAGGCAGCCGTGGAGCGTTCCTGCGTTGGTCCTAGACGCCTCGTCACAGCCTGAGAGGCTAACTACACCTAATGATAGAAAGAGGAAAGCTATCTGCCCCGGAGCAGATCCCCAAAGAACATAGGAAGCACCCAAACATGTAATGGCGATTAGACAAGAGGAAATACAGACACAGACAGAAAATAGTATGAGCAAACGCTGGGGCCCAATCTGACTTATACAGAAAAGGATAGGAAGGATACTTTGCAATCCAAAAGAACCCTAAAAAAATACCAACGCTACTAATTGCAAAAACACCTGAGATCACACGACCTCTACCACCTAAATTAGTTCTCTGGTGTAACAAAACTAAGCCGCAGCCACAGAAAAAAAAACTGGAAAAGGCAAATGAACAAACAACAATGGCTCCAGAGGAACCGAGAGGAGACCAAGCCCCCCGGGGAGGGGAACCTGGCCAACCTCACAGAAATGCAGAGAAATATACAAATGGCAAGCACAAAAACAAAAAACAGAAAATATCTTATCTGAGAGCAGGAGAAGAGGCAAGACTCCGCAAGCTTCCAAGTGAACCAGGAAACAACGTTGAGACAAGAACAATTGATCACCGGCAACCATGATGGGGGAAACCTCCCTTATATCCAGCCAATCTGTGATCCCTGATTGCCAATCCTCATTGAATGGTTCAGTACTGTTTGCAACCACCAGAGGGAGCTTCTGCTCAGAATTCATTTCTAAAACATTCATAACAGTACCCCCCCCTTGAGGAGGGGTCACCGATCCCTCATTTGTGCAACCAGGTCGGTCAGGATGAGCTCTGTGATACGCACGGATCAGTCTCCTAGCATGGATGTCCGAAGCAAACACCCAAGAATTGTCCTCCTGACCATAACCTCTCCACTTAACCAAATACTGGAGTTTCCATCTAGAAAAACGAGAATCCAATATTTTCTCAACCACATACTCCAGATTGCCCTCAACCAAAACAGGGTCAGGAGGTGCAGCCATAGGAACCACTGGCTCGACAAACCTCTTCAATAAGGACTTGTGGAACACGTTATGGATCTTAAATGTCCTGGAAGAAGTAAACGAAAGGAAACAGGATTAAGAATCTCCATGATCTTATAAGGTCCAATAAACCTAGGCTTAAACTTAGGAGATGCAACTCTCATAGGGATATTTCTTGAGGACAACCAGACCAAGTCCCCCACTTTAAACCGAGGACCATCAGTCCTATGCCAGTTGGCAAACCGCTGGGCCTTCTCCTGAGAGCCTCTACACTACCTGGTCCCAAATCTGCTGCATACGCTCCACAACAGAGTCATCACCCGGACAGACAGAAGCCTCCGTCTGTCCCGAAGAAAATCGAGGGTGAAACCCAAAATTGCAGAAAAATGGAGACATCAAAGTGGCAGAGCTTGCCCTATTATTAAGAGCAAACTCAGCCAAAGGCAAAAAAGAGACCCAGTCATTTTGATCAGCAGACACAAAGCATCTCAGATAAGTCTCCAATGTCTGGTTTGTTCTCTCAGTTTGTCCATTGGTCTGAACAATTGAACACCAAGTTTAGAACAAAAAGTCCTCCAAAATCTGTAAACAAACTGGACTCCTCTGTCAGACACAATGTTCTCAGGAATGCCGTGTAACCGAACCACGTGCTGAAGGAACAAAGGCACCAATTCGGAGGAGGAAGGCAACTTAGGTAATGGCACAAGATGTATCATCTTGGAAAACCTATCACAAATCACCCAGATAACGGTCATTCTCTGAGAAACAGGGAGGTCGGAAATGAAATCCATAGAGATATGGGTCCATGGTCTCTTGGGCACAGGCAATGGCATCAACAAACCACTAGAGCGAGAGCAAGTCCCACAGGACTGCACAAACTCCCTGACGTCACGAGACAAAGTAGGCCACCAAAAGGACCGACTCACCAAGTCTCTGGTACCAAAAATTCTGGGATGACCGGCCAACGCGGAACAATGAATCTCAGACATCACACTCTTCTTCCACTGCTCTGGGACAAACAATTTCCTAACAGGGCAGCGCTCGAGTTTATCCTCCTGACACGCCTCCAGAGCCAGTCTCAAATTGGGCGAGATGGCGAAAAGAACTACACCCTCTTTCAAAATAACAGCAGGATCAGATAACTCAGGAGAGTCCGCAAGGAAACTCCTCGAGAGGGCATCCACCTTAATATTCTTAGTGCCAGGAAGAAAGGAAACCACAAAATTAAAACGTGTGAAAAACAAGGCCCACCTGGCCTGTCTAGGATTAAATCGCTTGGCTGATTACAGATAAACCAGATTCTTATGGTCCGTGAGGACCACCACCTGATGTTTTGGCTCCCTCCAGCCAATGTCTCCACTCTTCAAAAGCCCACTTCATGGCCAATAACTCCCGATTACCCACGTCATAATTACGTTCAGTTGGAGAAAATTTTCGAGAGAAAAAAGCACAAGGGTTACTTTTAGAGGTCTCAGGATCTCTTTGGGATAAAACGGCACCTGCCCCAATTTCAGAGGCATCAACCTCCACCTGAAATGGCAGAGAAACATGAGGCTGCCGTAGAACAGGAGCAGAAGTGAATCTCCGCTTAAGCTCCTGAAACGCAGAGACTGTCTCAGGAGGCCAATTCACCACATCAGAACCCTTTTTGGTCAAATCAGTCAATGGTTTAACAATAACAGAGAAATTACCAATAAATTTACGATAAAAATTGGCAAAACCCAAGAATCTCTGAAGAGCCTTTAATGAAGTAGGTTGGACCCAATCACAGATGGCCTGAACCTTGACCGGGTCCATTTCAATAACAGATGGGGACAAAATGAATCCCAGAAATGAGATCCTCTGTACACCAAAAAGACACTTTGATCCCTTCACATACAGAGCATTCTCTCTCAAATCTGGAACACAGTCCGAACATGTTTCACATGAGAGTCCTAGTCATTGGAAAAAATCAAGATATCATCCAAATAAACAATCAGAAATTTATCCACAAAGGACTGGAAGACGGAAGGAGCATTAGTGAGCCCAAAGGGCATCACTAGGTACTCAAAATGCCCCTCTGGGGTATTAAACGCCGTCTTCCATTCATCCCCGTGCTTAATGCGAATAAGGTTATACGCCCCCCTGAGGTCAAGCTTGGTAAACCAAGTAGCACTTTTCACCCTGGAAAACAGTCAGAAATCAAGGGTAACGGATATTGATATCTCACAGTGATATTGTTCAAGAGACGATAATCAATACATGGCCTTGATGAACCATCCTTTTTGGCCACAAAGAAAAAAACCGGCACCCAAGGGTGAAGAGGATGGTCTGATATGACCCTTCTCCAATGACTCCTTGATATAAGACCGCATAGCGTCATGTTCAGGTACAGACAAGTTAAAAAGGCGACCTTTAGGGAATTTACTACCAGGCACTAATTCAATAGCGCAGTCATAGCTCCTATGGGGGGGCAAGGATGCAGATTTACTTTCGCTAAACACATCAGAAAAATCAGTCAAAAAGTCAGGCACATCTTGAGCCTGGGGAGAGGCAGAAAAAATAGGAGTGTTGGCATTAACACATTGGCAGCCCCAACTGGTTACAGACACAGATTTCCAATCCAAAACAGGATTATGAGACTGCAACCAAGGGAAACCTAGTACAATAATGTCATGCAGATTATACAGCACCAAAAATTTGCAACTCTCCTGATGATCAGGTTCAACCCTCATTATCACCTGAGTAGAGAACTGGGGTTTATTCTCAGCCAAAGGGGTAGAATCAATCCCCAGTAGGGGAATAGACTTCCGTAGGGGTATCAAGGGAAACCCACAACGTTTAGCAAAATCAAAATCCGTCAGGTTAATAGCAGAAAATGTGGACAGGGAGCAAATCAGGGTAACAGTCAACAGAAATTTAGTCTGAACACTACTCAAGACAACTGAGCGTGCAAAATGTCTTCCCCGCTTAGGGCAGACTGAAATAGCATGAGAGGCATCAACACAGTAGAAACATAACCCATTGCATTTTCAAAACTCGACGCTGTGCCCCAGAAGCCACTCTATCACACTGCATGGGTTCAGAAGCTGGTTCACAAGGCAACATCATTCCACGCATACCTCTACGCTCACGCAAACGTCTGTCAATTTGAATCGCCAATGACATAGAATCATTGAGACCAGAGGGAGCAGGGAAACCCACCATAACATCTTTGCATTCTCTGACAGACCCTTCTGAAAAAGAGCTGCCAAAGCATCATCATTCCATTTGGTCAGAACTGCCCACTTTCGGAATTTCTGACAGTACAACTCCGCGTCCTCAAGCCCCTGATTTAATGCCAACAAGGTTTTTTCAGCTTGATCAGTGACATTAGGTTCATCGTACAATAACCCCAGAGCCAGAAAAAATGCATCAACATTACTGAAAACAGGGTCCCCAGGTGTCAGGGAAAAAGCCCAATCCTGAGGATCGCCGGGCAGGAGAGAGATGACAATTTGAACCTGCTGTGCTGCGTTCCCTGAGGACTTAGGTTTTAAGGCAAAAAACAACTAAAGTTATTTTTGAAATTCAGAAATTTAGCTCGATCCCCTAAAAACAAATCTGGCATGGGGATCCTAGGTTCCACAACCGGCAACCCTGCAAGATAGGCAGCAATACTCCGAACTTCAGAGGCAAGCTGATCCACACGGCCAGACAACTGTGCAAACTCCATTGAGAGAAAAAAAAAAATCCTCAGCACCCAGAGAAAAAGAGGGAAAAAAAAATGCAACAAACAGAAAAAAAAAATCTCTGACAACTTTTTTTTTTCACACTATTTTTCCCTTCTGTGAGTACAATACAATTTTCAGTTTGGCCGGTGATACTGTTGTGTTTTGGTAGCTGAGGAGAGCAGGCAAAAACGGCAATACACCAGAGAGGTTGGAATCTACTGGATTGCAGTACCCTGACTAACCACCACAACTAAAGGCAGCCGTGGAGCGTTCCTACGTTGGTCGTAGACGCCTCGTCACAGCCTGAGAGGCTAACTACACCTAAAGATAGAAAGAGGAAAGCTATCTGCCCCGGAGCAGATCCCCAAAGAACATAGGAAGCCCCCAAACTTGTAATGGCGGTTAGACAAGAGGAAATACAGACACAGACTGTTAGGGTTCGAGTTCCCGCTCCTGCACAAGGGGAGTCTCGAACCAGTGCCGCTGCGGTCTCCCATTCGTCTCCGGCCGCAGTGGAGCTGTCAAGGTAAAATATAATTTTCTACTATACTTTTATATTCATAGTGTGTATATGTATTTTATAAACACAAAGTTTTCCTTAAAAGAATAATAAGATAATGTTAGTATCTGCTGGTGTTTGTCTCCATCTTGTGTCCTATCACTGTATTACACTAAATTGAACTGGATCCACTAAAATGTCCCCCACCTTTGGAGAATTGAGGAAACACATGATACACGAGAACAATAGAATCTTTCTTCAAGAAACGAAACTGAGGATGACAACACGATCAAGGAGGACTTAGAAGAAGATCTAAGGACCAATTAGGATGATCAGATGCTGAATGTGTACATATATGGACATGATTCAGCATATCTCTTTCTCCTCAATCCCGCCTTTACTCCACCCCAATATTCTGTGTATGTAATCTTATGTACGTGAATAAAAGTTCAGTGCTTACTGGAGATGGCCGCCTAATAGCACCATTTTCTTTAGGTCACGTTCTGAAGTCTGAACCAGCGTATTGCCTGATTCATTCTCGGTCGACCCGTGCTCTTAGTCTAATTTGGAGTGACTGGAGGATGAGTGGTTTGTTGTTACGACCCC
>JARQOD010000006.1:447877794-447995183 GCA_033576555.1 Oophaga sylvatica
ATTAAAAAAAAATGGATTCCGCTAAAAAAAAACGGAATTCAATTTTTTCTCAACCACAAACCCCATATTGCCTCAACCAAACAGGGTCAGGAGGAAAAGCAGTAGGAAACGACGGGTCAACAAACCTCTTCAACAAGGACTTGTGGAACACGTTATGGATCTTAAATGTCCCTGGAAGAAGCAAACGAAAAGAAACAGGATTAAAATCTCCATGATCTTATAAGGTCCAATGAACCTAGGCTTAAATTTAGGAGATGCCACTCTCATAGGAATATTTCTTGAGACAACCAGACCAAGTCCCCCACTTTAAACCGAGGACCATCAGTCCTATGCCGTTAGCAAACCGCTGGGCCCTCTCCTGAGAGAGGGACAACCTCTCCACTACCTGGTCCCAAATCTGTTGCATACGCTCCACAACAGAGTCAACCCTGGACAGACAGAAGCCTCCGTCTGTCCTGAAGAAAATCGAGGGTGAAACCCAGAATTACAGAAAAATGGAGACATCAAAGTGGCAGAGCTAGCCCTATTATTAAGAGCAAACTCAGCCAAAGGCAAAAAAGAGACCCAGTCATCCTGATCAGCAGACACAAAGCATCTTAGATAAGTCTCCAATGTCTGGTTTGTTCTCTCAGTTTGACCATTGGTCTGAGGATGAAACGCCGAGGAGAAAGACAATTGAACACCAAGTTTAGAACAAAAGGTCCTCAAAAATCTGGAAACAAACTGGACTCCTCTGTCAGACACAATGTTCTCAGGAATGCCGTGTAAACGAACCACGTGCTGAAGGAACAAAGGCACCAATTCAGAGGAGGAAGGCAGCTTAGGTAATGGCACAAGATGTATCATCTTGGAAAACCTATCACAAATCACCCAGATGACGGTCATTCTCTGAGAAACAGGAGGTCGGAAATTAAATCCATAGAGATATGGGTCCATGGTCTCTTGGGCACAGGCAATGGCATCAACAAACCACTAGAGCGAGAGCAAGGCTTGGAGCGAGAGGAAGTCCCGCAGGACTGCACAAATTCCCTGACATGACGAGACAAGGTAGGCCACCAAAAGGACCGACTAACCTAGTCTCTGGTACCAAAAATTCCGGGATGCCCAGCCAACGCGGAACAATGAATCTCAGACATCACACTCTTTTTCCACTGGTCCGGGACAAACAATTTTCCAACAGGGCAGCGCTCGGGCCTATCCTCCTGACACCCCTCCAGAGCAAGTCTCAAATTGGGTGAGATGGCGGAAAGAACTACACCCTCTTTCAAAATAACAGAAGGATCAGATAACTCAGGAGAGTCCGCAAGGAAACTCCTCGAGAGGGCATCCGCCTTAACATTCTTAGTGCCAGGAAGAAAGGAAACCACCAAATTAAAACGTGTGAAAAACAAGGCCCACCTGGCCTGTCTAGGATTGAGTCGCTTGGCAGATTCCAGATAAACCAGATTCTTATGGTCCGTAAGGACCACCACCTGATGTTTGGCTCCCTCCAGCCAATGTCTCCACTCTTCAAAAGCCCACTTCATGGCCAGTAACTCCCGATTACCCACGTCATAATTACATTCAGTAGGAGAAAATTTCGAGAGAAAAAGGCACAAGGGTTACTTTTAGAGGTCTCTGGATCTTTTTGGGACAAAACGGCACCTGCCCCAATTTCAGAGGCATCAACCTCCACCTGAAATGGCAGAGAAACATCAGGCTGCCATAGAACAGGAGCAGAAGTGAATCTCTGCTTAAGTTCCTGAAATGCAGAGACTGCCTCAGGAGGCCAATTCACCACATCAGAACCCTTTCTGGTCAAATCAGTCAATGGTTTAACAATAACCGAGAAATTACCAATAAATTTACGATAAAAATTGGCAAAACCCAAAAATCTTTGAAGAGCCTTTAATGAAGTAGGTTGGACCCAATCACAGATGGCCTGAACCTTGACCGGGTCCATTTCAATAACAGATGGGGACAAAATGAATCCCAGAAATGAGATCCTCTGTACGCCAAAAAGACACTTTGATCCCTTCACATACAGAGCATTCTCTCTCAAAATCTGGAATACAGTTCGAACATGTTTCACATGAGAGTCCCAGTCATTAGAAAAAATCAAGATATCATCCAAATAAACAATCAGAAATTTATCCACAAAATCCCTGAAAATGTCATTCATGAAGGACTGGAAGACGGAAGGAGCATTAGTGAGCCCAAAGGGCATCACAAGGTACTCAAAATGCCCCTCAGGGGTATTGAATGCCGTCTTCCATTCATCCCCGTGCTTAATGCGAATAAGGTTATATGCCCCCCTGAGGTCAAGCTTGGTAAACCAAGTAGCGTTTTTCACCCTGGAAAACAGGTCAGAAATCAAAGGTAACGGGTATTGATATTTTACAGTAATATTGTTCAAAAGACGATAATCAATACACGGCCTTAATGAACCATCCTTTTTGGCCACAAAGATAAAAACGGCACCAAAGGGTGAAGAGGATGGTCTGATATGACCCTTCTCCAATGATTCCTTGATATAAGACCGCATAGCGTCATGTTCAGGTACAGACAAGTTAAAAAGGCGACCTTTAGGGAATTTACTACCAGGCACTAATTCAATAGCGCAGTCATAGCTCCTATGGGGAGGCAAGGATGCAGATTTACTTTCGCTAAACACATCAGAAAAATCAATCAAAAAGTCAGGAACATCCTGAGCCTGGGGGAGGCAGAAAAAACAGGAGTGTTGGTATTAACACATTGGCAGCCCCAACTGGTTACAGACACAGATTTCCAATCCAAAACAGGATTATGAGACTGCAACCAAGGGAAGCCCAGTACGATAATATCATGCAGATTATACAGAACCAAAAATTTACAGCACTCCTGATGATCAGGTTCAACCCTCATTATCACCTGAGTAGAGAACTGAGGTTTATTCTCAGCCAAAGGGTAGAATCGATCCCCAGTAGGGAATAGACTTCTGTAGGGTATCAAGGGAAACCCACAACGTTTACCAAAATCATAATCCATCAGGTTAATAGCTGCTCCAGAATCAACGAAAGCCTGAGCAGAAAATGAGGACAGAGAGCATATCAGAGTGACAGTTAATAAAAACTTAGTCTGAACACTACCCAAGACAACTGAGCGTGCAAAACGTCTTCCCCGCTTAGGGCAGACTGAAATAGCATGAGAGGCATCACCACAGTAGAAACATAACCCATTGCGCTTTCGAAACTCATGACGCTGTGCCCCAGACACCACTCTATCACACTGCATGGGTTCAGAAGCAGGTTCACAAGGCAACACCATTCCACGCATACTTCTCCGCTCACGCAAACGTCTGTCAATTTGAATCGCTAATGACATAGAATCATTGAGACCAGAGGGACAGAGAATCCCACCATAACATCCTTTACATTATCTGACAGACCCTTCCGAAAAAGGGCCGCCAAAGCGTCGTCATTCCACTTGGTCAGGACTGCCCACCTACGGAATCTCTGACAGTATAACTCAGCGTCATCAAGACCCTGATTTAATGCCAACAAGGCTTTTTCAGCTTGATCAGTGACATTAGGCTCATCGTACAATAACCCCAAAGCCTGAAAAAATGCATCAACATCACTCAAAACAGGATCCCCAGGTGTCAGGGAAAAAGCCCAATCCTGAGGATCGCCACGCAGGAGAGAGATGACAATTTGAACCTGCTGCGCTGCATTCCCTGAGGACTTAGATTTTAAGGCAAAAAACAATTTACAATTATTTTTGAAATTCTGAAACTTAGCTCGATCCCCTAAAAACAAATCTGGCATGGGAATCCTAGGTTCCACAACAGGCAACCTAGCAAGATAGGCAGCAATACTCCGAACCTCAGTGGCAAGCTGATCCACACGGCCAGACAACTGTGCAAACTCCATTGAGAGAAAAAAAAATCCTCCCCAGCATCCAGAGATACAGAGGGAAAAAAAAATGCAACAAACAGAAAAATATCTCTGACAACTCTGACAACCTTTTTTCTTTCACAATATTTTTTCCCTTCTGTGAGTACCATACAATTTTCAATTTTTAGGCCGGTGATACTGTTATGTTTCGGTAGCTGAGGAGTGCAGGTAAAAAAGGCAATACACCAGAGAAGTTGGAATCTATGAGATTGCAGTACCCTGACTAACCACCACAACTAGAGGCAGCCGTGGAGCGTTCCTACGTTGGTCCTAGACGCCTCGTCACAGCCTGAGAAACTAACTACACCTAAAGATAGAAAGAGGAAAGCTATCTGCCCCGGAGCAGATCCCCAAAGAACATAGAAAGCCCCCAAACATGTAATGGCGGTTAGACAAGATGAAATACTGACACAGACAGAAAATAGTATGAGCAAACGTTGGGGCCCAAACTTACTAAATAGAAAAGGATAGGAAGGGTACTTACTGCAATCCCAGAAAACCCTGAAAAGCACCAACTCTACTAATTTCAAAATCACCTGAGATCACACGACCTCTACCACCTAAATTAGTTCTCTGGTGTAACAAAATCAAAATAGCAGCCACTGAAAAAACTGGAAAAAGCAAAAGTACAAACATCAGTGGCTGAACTAAACTGAGAGGGCAAAAGCCCCCGGAGGGGACCCTGAAGGCCCCCACAGAAGTGCAGGACAAAATGCAAAAATCAAGCACAAAAACAAAAAGAAGAAAATGTCTTATCTGTTAGCAGGAGATGCAGACACGACACAGCAGGCTACAAAGGAAACAGGACTCAAGGATTGAGACCAGAACAATTGATCACCGGCAACCCTGATGGGAAGGCGACTCACTTATATAAGACCAGTCAGTAACACCTGATTCCCACTCCTCACAATCTTCACTGGACAGTCCAGTACCGCTTGTAACCACCAGAGGGAGCCTCTGCTCAGAACTCATTTCAAGTCCATTCACAACAACCCGCGCTCTCAGATCGATATATACGTGCAGGTGAGAAGGGGCGACACACGCAGTATCGGTGCAGCATGTCGCCCTGTATTCTGCCTCCGCTGTACCCGTGCTCTCAGATCAATATATACGTGCAGGTGAGAAGGGGCGACGCACGCGGTATCGATGCAGCATGTCCACCTGTATTCTGCCTCCAGCTGTACCCGCGCTCTCAGATCGATATATTCGTGCAGGTGAGAAGGGGCGACGCACGCGGTATCAGTGCAGCATGTCCTCCTGTATTCTGCCTCCACTGTACCCGAGCTCTCAGATCAGTATATACGTGCAGGTGAGAAGTGGCGACGCATGCGGCATCGGTGCAGCATGTCCTCCTGTATTCTGCCTCCGCTGTTCCCTCGCTCTCAGATCAGTATATACGTGCAGGTGAGAAGGGGAGACGCACGCGGTATTGGGGCAGCATGTCCTCCTGAATTCTGCCTCCGCTGTTCCCGCGCTCTTTGATCGGTATATACATGCAGCTGAGAAGGGGCGGCGCACGCGATATCGGTGCACCATGTCCTCCTGTATTCTGCCTCCAGCCTGTACCCGTACTCTCAGATCAATATATACGTGCAGGTGAGAAGGGGCGATGCACGCGGTATCGATGCAGCATGTCCACCTGTATTCTGCCTCCAGCTGTACCCGCGCTCTCAGATCGATATATTCGTGCAGGTGAGAAGGGGCGACGCACGCGGTATCAGTGCAGCATGTCCTCCTGTATTCTGCCTCCACTGTACCCGAGCTCTCAGATCAGTATATACGTGCAGGTGAGAAGTGGCGACGCATGCGGCATCGGTGCAGCATGTCCTCCTGTATTCTGCCTCCGCTGTTCCCTCGCTCTCAGATCAGTATATACGTGCAGGTGAGAAGGGGAGACGCACGCGGTATTGGGGCAGCATGTCCTCCTGAATTCTGCCTCCGCTGTTCCCGCGCTCTCAGATCGGTATATACATGCAGCTGAGAAGGGGTGACGCACGTGGGATTGGTGCCACGTGTCCTCCTGAATTCTGCCTCCACTGTTCCCGGTCTCTCATATCGATATATATGTGCAGGTGAGAAGGGGCGGCGCACGCGATATCGGTGCACCATGTCCTCCTGTATTCTGCCTCCAGCTTGTACCTGCGCTCTCAGATCAATATATACGTGCAGGTGAGAAGGGGCGACATACGTGGTATCGGTGCATCATGTCCTCCTGTATTCTGCCTCCGCTGGTCCCGCGCTCTCAGATCAGTATATATGTGCAGGTGAGAAGGGGAGACACACGCGGTATAGGGGCAGCATGTCCTCCTGAATTCTGCCTCCGCTGTTCCCGCGCTCTCAGATCGGTATATACATGCAGGTGAAAAGGGGCGACGCACGCGGTATCGGTGCAGCATGCCCTCCTGTATTCTGCCTCCGCTGTACTCGCGCTCTCAGATCGATATATATTAGTGCAGGTGAGAAGGGGCGACACACGCGGTATCAGTGCAGCATGTCCTCCTGTATTCTGCCTCCAGCTTGTACCTGCGCTCTCAGATCAATATATACGTGCAGGCGAGAAGGGGAGATGCATGCGGTATCGGAGCAACATGTCCTCCTGTATTCTGCCTCCAGCTGTACCCGCGCTCTCAGATCGATATATACGTGCAGGTGAGAAGGGGCGATGCACGCAGTATCGGTGCAGCATGTCCTCCTGTATTCTGCCTCCGCTGTACCCGCGCTCTCTGATCGATATATACGTGCAGGTGAGAAGGGGCGACGCACGCGGTATCGATGCAGCATGTCCACCTGTATTCTGCCTCCAGCTGTACCCTCGCTCTCAGATCCATATATTTGTGCAGGTGAGAAGGGGCGACATACGTGGTATCGGTGCATCATGTCCTCCTGTATTCTGCCTCCGCTGTTCCCGCGCTCTCAGATCAGTATATATGTGCAGGTGAGAAGGGGAGACACACGCGGTATAGGGGAAGCATGTCCTCCTGAATTCTGCCTCCAGCTGTACCCGCGCTCTCAGATCGATATATTCGTGCAGGTAAGAAGGGGCGACGCACGCGGTATCAGTGCAGCATGTCCTCCTGTATTCTGCCTCCACTGTACCCGCGCTCTCAGATCAGTATATACGTGCAGGTGAGAAGTGGCGACGCATGCGGCATCGGTGCAGCATGTCCTCCTGTATTCTGCCTCCGCTGTTCCCTCGCTCTCAGATCAGTATATACATGCAGGTGAGAAGGGGAGACGCACGTGGTATTGGGGCAGCATGTCCTCCTGAATTCTGCCTCCGCTGTTCCCGCGCTCTCAGATCGGTATATACATGCAGCTGAGAAGGGGTGACGCACGCGGTATTGGGGCAGCATGTCCTCCTGAATTCTGCCTCCACTGTTCCCGCGCTCTCAGATCGGTATATAAATGCAGCTGAGAAGGGTTGACGCACGCGATATCGGTACACCATGTCCTCCTGTATTCTGCCTCCGCTGTACCCGCGCTCTCAGATCGATATATACGTGCAGGTGAGAAGGGGCGACACACGCGGTATCGGAGCAGCATGTCCTCCTGTATTCTGCCTCCAGCTGTACCCGCGCTCTCAGATCGATATATACGTGCAGGTGAGAAGGGGCGACACACGCAGTATCGGTGCAGCATGTCCCCCTGTATTCTGCCTCCGCTGTACCCGTGCTCTCAGATCGATATATACGTGCAGGTGAGAAGGGGCGACGCATGCGGCATCGGTGCAGCATGTCCTCCTGTATTCTGCCTCCACTGTTCCCTCGCTCTCAGATCAGTATATACGTGCAGGTGAGAAGGGGAGACGCATGCGGTATTGGGGCAGCATGTCCTCCTGAATTCTGCCTCCGCTATTCCCGCGCTCTCAGATCGGTATATACATGCAGCTGAGAAGGGGTGACGCACGCGGTATTGGGGCAGCATGTCCTCCTGAATTCTGCCTCCACTGTTCCCGCGCTCTCAGATCGGTATATAAATGCAGCTGAGAAGGGGTGACGCACGCGATATCGGTACACCATGTCCTTCTGTATTCTGCCTCCGCTGTACCCGCGCTCTCAGATCGATATATACGTGCAGGTGAGAAGGGGCGACACACGCGGTATCAGTGCAGCATGTCCTCCTGTATTCTGCCTCCAGCTTGTACCCGCGCTCTCAGATCAATATATACGTGCAGGTGAGAAGGGGCGACGCACGCAGTATCGGTGCAGCATGTCCTCCTGTATTCTGCCTCCGCTGTACCCGCGCTCTCAGATCGATATATACGTGCAGGTGAGAAGGGGCGACGCACGCTCGGTATCGGTGCAGCATGTCCTCCTGTATTCTGCCTCCAGCTTGTACCCGCGCTCTCAGATCAATATATACGTGCAGGTGAGAAGGGGCGACGCACGCAGTATCGGTGCAGCATGTCCTCCTGTATTCTGCCTCCGCTGTACCCGCGCTCTCAGATCGATATATACGTGCAGGTGAGAAGGGGCGACGCACGCGCGGTATCAGTGCAGCATGTCCTCCTGTATTCTGCCTCCAGCTGTACCCGCACTCTCAGATCGATATATACGTGCAGGTGAGAAGGAGCGACGCACGTGGTATCGGTGCAGCATGTCCTCCTGTATTCTGCCTCTGCTGTACCCGCGCTCTCAGATCGGTATTTACGTGCAGGTGAGAAGGGGCGACGCACGCGGTATCGGAGCAGCATGTCCTCCTGTATTCTGCCTCCAGCTTGTACCCGCACTCTCAGATCGATATATACGTGCAGGTGAGAAGGGGCGACGCACGTGGTATCAGTGCAGCATGTCCTCCTGTATTCTGCCTCTGCTGTATCCGCACTCTCAGATCGATATATACGTGCAGGTGAGAAGGGGCGACGCACGCGGTATCGGGGCAGCATGTCCTCCTGTATTCTGCCTCCAGCTGTACCCGCGCTCTCAGATCAATATATACGTGCAGGTGAGAAGGGCGACGCACACGGTATCGGTGCAGCATGTCCTCCTGTATTCTGCCTCTGCTGTACCCACGCTCTCAGATCAATATATACGTGCAGGTGAGAAGGGGCGACGCACACGGTATCGGTGCAGCATGTCCTCCTGTATTCTGCCTCTGCTGTGTATAGTGCAAGCAATCAGAGCGCTGCAGGTTCAAGGGGCTTCAGGAGCAAAAATAAATCAGACTGCTCCACAGCTCTCTGACTGGCGCCACCATACAGATTAGACCGTGGTCCAAAACTGTATCCAAAAGTAGAAATGAGGGTGGCACTCACCATTCTAGTAAAATGTCCTTTATTCGGCCGGGAGAGTCTTGTGTGGAAACACATCGGACGACGGTCGTTCTCGCTCGTATGTTCTCTGTTATCAGCCAAATAGACTGACGGAACCTTGTCCTTGTTATCTGCTCAGTTAAATACTTGTATCAGGCCAGGAGTGCCCGGCTGTCATCTATTGCTCTCTGTTGTCAGCTGTCTGTGACTAGGGATGGGCCATGTAGCAGAATTTTAGGTTATAATATAATTATTTTATATTTTCGCACTTTTAGATCCTGCAGGCTGATTGGGCCAATTATTGCACGTGTGTGAACGCAGCCACCCTGGCAGTGATCGATGCCGGCATCCCCATGCGGGACTACGTGTATGCCACGGCTTCATCGAGGAAACGCCGCAGGCAGACCTCAGCTACGTGGAGGAGTCGGCGGGGGGACCTCACTTTAGTGCTGTTACCTAAGTCTGAGCAGATCGCACTGCTGCAGATGAACTCGCGGCTGCACGAGGATGACGTGGAGCGAGTGATGGATGCAGCCAGCAAGGCGTGTAAGGACGTGTATTTACAGGAGGTGTCTGCACTGGTCAGAGATCAGGGGGCAGCGTAGAGGAGACTCTGGATCTGTGTGTGGCTAGTCGTGGAGAGAGGAGCCATAAAGGCCAGATCTCCGCACAGAAGCGCAGACTGAGGGAAAGGAGCATAGGACAATTTAGATTTAAGGCTATGTGCACACGGTGCGTTTTTGGTATGTTTTTCGCTGCATTTTTTCTGCGAGGAAATGGGCCAAAATGCTTATCCCAGCTAATTCAGGTATTTACAGTGCATTTTTTTCTGCAGCATATCAGTTCTTTGTGCAGATTTTTAGTATTTTTTTACACATTGACTTTAATTGAGTCAGTCAAATTCGGAGCAAAACGCAGGTATAAAAATGTTTGCGGATTTGCTGAGTTTTTGTTTGTGTTTGTGTTTTTGTAGACTTCCTATGGTGTGTAACAGTGTGGGAAACACCGGCGCTGTTGTTCTTATTGGCGGTAATTATACTGCCGGTAAGACCGTCGGTCAGAGTGTTTTGGAGTGGCGCTGTCAGATGTCAGCGTGACTCCGCAGCTGTGACTGTGACCTGTGGTAAAAAGCTTACCGCAGGTCAGCAGACGTGGGCTGATGAGGCTACTGCTCCCATGGGGCTACGTCTGCTGTCACTGATAACAGTGATAGCAGGCACCGCTGATGGGAGAAGTAGTTTCTTGTCAGCCGGCCGGCGCTTGTGCTCAAACTTAAAAAAAAAAAAGCACAACATGTAAAGTAATTGAATACATATTCAAATAAAAATAAAAAACACATTATACTCCCCTAACACCAAATCCCAGATGCCCTCACAGCCTATAAAAAATGTAAAATAAAAAATATCATATACTCACATTAACGCCCAATCCCCAATGCTATCGTCTCCTAGAAAAAATTAAAATAATAAACCATCATATACTCTCCTGTCCGCCATAGTCCACGTAATCCAGAGTCTCCCACGCCGATCTCACGTGTAGAACAGTCATATCGGGAGGTGTGACCGCTTAACCCGGCCGCCGGCGATACAATGCGGGAGCGATTACCTCCTGTCAGTGTATCACTGAACGGCCATCAGAGAGCTCACTAGAGTTTATCAGCTGATCAGCTGCGTGACAACTTTCTTACGCAGCGGTGGTGCCATAAGGGAGATCACTGGAGCTAATTAGCTGATAAACTCCGTTGAACTCTCTCATGGCAGCTCATTGCTCTACTCTGCAGGAACGATTACCACCTATGTCAGTGTGTAGCCGGCTGTCTTTGAGAGCAGTCACATCAGAGACTGCTTTCAAAGTCATCAATATCGTCGTGGGACATTGTGGATTATCTTCTCGGTGGACAGATGAGGAATATTGTGGTTTATTATTTTACTATTGTTGCAGAAGATATTGGCTTTGGTGGATTAGGTGTTCGGTGAGTATGGTTTATAAAGGTGACATCAACCCCCCCCAACCATTATCCCTCTTGCCACAGCTACAGGGCAAGAGGGAAAAGCAAGGCTAAAGGTACTGCCACACTAAACAATCCCGCTAGCGATCACGATAACGACGCATACTAATGCGATCGCTAGCGGGATTGTTTCTATATCGCTAAATGCGGCCACATTTAGCGATATAGTTAACGACGCTATCGCCGTTAGCGATCTTCTTAACGACTTTAGCGGTACAAAAGTACCGCTAAATCGCTAAGAAAAGGTGCCACACTAGCGATATATACTTACCCAGCGGGAGCGCCGACGAGAAAATAGGGTCCGGAACGATTCCAGCGACGAGCGAGATCACAGCAGGAAGCTCGTCGCTGGCAGCTGCCGCACTGAACAACATCGCTAACGGGATCGCTAAATAGTGACGTTTTTTAGCGATCCCGTTAGCGATATTGTTCAGTGTGGCATACCCTTAAGCGCCAGATTTAGTGCATCTTATAAATGCTCCTTCTCTCAGGCGGCTGAGAGCTGATGCTTTTAGCCTGGAGGCAATATCCATGGCCCCTTCCTAGGCTATTAATTTCAGCCCCCAGCTGTCTGCCTAACCTTTTCTGGTTTGATTTTTTCTGGGTTCCCCTGTAAACTAGCTACTAAAGGCTAAGCAAATAGCTGTGAGCTGATAATAATAGCCTGGGAACCTTTATGGCTATTGGCTCCTTCCCAGAACATTAACATCAGCTCTCAGCTTTCCCTCTGCTGGTTATGAAAATTACGCAGGAACACACACAATTTAAACAAAAAAAAAGTTTGTTTTTTTTAAACCTTCGTCCGGCTGAGTAGGTACAATTGTAACTATTCCATTTTAAAATTGCAATAACTTTTTTTCGAAAAGCCGTAGCTGCATAGGTACAAATGTACCCTCATATATTTTGAATGAAGATAATGCAAGGAAAAAAGAATAATATTTTTTTTAATGATAATGCTATTTTATTATTATAAACAAGTAAAAAAAACTGTTCATTTACATTATAAAAGAAAATGTAAGAAACTTTTTTTATTGATTTTCTTCGCAAGTAATGCATGTTGTCTTTGCACCGAGTGTTCATCGCAAATGGGTTTCACACAAACCACACAAGACTTTCTAGTCTTACGTTGTTTTTGCCTCAGGTCTCGGCCGACATAGCAACTACCAACAACAGGGGAGGGTCCACGACTACCATGAGGTATTTGAGGGCCAGCTGCTGCTTGCGATGCTACCAGAATGCATCGTCCAAGGACCATTTCTACTGCACCTCGAAGAAAATGGTTTCTCATCATTCGGTTTGTACTACGATCTTCAATTGCAGGCATACACAGGTGATTTGCGAGATCTTTCAGGACCTTTCTTCGTTGATCCTTTGTCCTGAAGCTTGGATCGTGTTCTCTGTAGATGATGTAGGATGCTAACCCAGTGACGTCAATCATATTGTAGAAAAATGCCAGAGGCCAACGTAATGTTCGTCGTTTCACAGTGTACTCTCCCAACATTTTATCCATAACATCAACTCCGCCTTTTGTTTTGTTGTATTATTTTATTATCTCTGGCTTGGCTGCTAGTGTCTCTTCAACTTCTCCCGTCATGTGCATAGATGATAGAAGCACGACTGATTTGTTCTTCTTTGGTACATATGAACAGACTGTTGCACAATGATTGTAGGCAAAATTTGTCGAGTTTACAGGCCTTCCTTTGGCAGGCTGCATGTTGCTAGGTAGGAACCTTTTGTTTTTTCTCACTGTACCAACTAGTGTCATGTTCCAGGAGTTCAATACCTTAGCTAGTTCCATGGTTATAAAGAAGTTATCGGTGGTGACATTTCTTCCAGAGCCTTTATACGAGCTCACTAGGTCCAATACTGTTCGTTCACCAATGTTTACTTGTCGAGGACCATCAGTTGGTTTCCCAGTGTAGAGCTGACCTTGTAATGGGTAAGCGTTTGATGAGTCACAAGCCCAGAAAATCTTTATGCCATATTTAGCTGGTTTTGAAGGTATATACTGGGTAAATTTAGTATGGCCTCTAAATGGAAATAATTGCTCGTCGACGGTGATACAATTATATGGCTTGTAGGCTCTCTCCAGATTTCTGTTCAGCATTGTCCAGATGTCCCGTATTGGTGCAGCTTTATCTGTTTGCACACGTTCTGCACGCGTATTTTCATTGTCAAATCTGATAAATCTGAGTATAATCTTGAAGCGGTCACAAGACATGGCTGCACGTATAAGAGGTAGAGCAGCAACATTCCACATTTCCTCCAGATTCTCTTTGTTGTCTCTGTGCACACCAGCAGCAATCAGTATGCCCAAAAATGCATGGAGTTCAGTTTCAGTAAATTGCTTGAATGTTTGTTGTGGTGGCCGTTCAGAAGAATCAGGAAAACATTGTACCAGTTCGTTGTAAGCATCACAAACTCTCTTGGCCTTTCGATTCGTTTCTTGTAATATGATGTCACACATCTCGGGAGTCATGATTGACTTGAATAGCTCTTTTGCTGTATACAGGTTGCTGATTGCTGCAGGGCCACCTCTTTGTCGTAGGACATTACGAGATTTTTTTTGTGCATTTGGCAGTGGATCACTACACCATTGAGTTTTATCCTTAGCAGTCCAAATGTCGCCTGCACTTTGAGGCACAGACTCATCCTCAACACTTTCGTCTGAATCGTATTCTTTTTCCTGCTCTATGACCATTTCTTGTTCAATGTCTGAATCTTCTTCAGTAACATCCACTTGTGGTACATAGTTTTCATCATCAGATGCAACATATGGTTCTTCCTCTTGCTCAGAATCAGATTCTTCTAGCATTCGCATTATTTCATCAGTCGTAAATCTGTAAATATGAAAAAATGAAAAATAAATAATTTTCCGAAATACTACACAATACTACATTATTGGCTTTTCACAAAATGATACTAACCTGCAAACACGTTTTCTTGGATTATGGCGGAAACTAGATCCAGCATCACTATCACTCATGATGACTTGGTAGATGAATTTTGGCTTCGTAATTTAGTTCAGTAACACGTGGCAAGTAGAATGAAACTCGATTCTAAAGTGCAGATAAAAAGGTAAATTATTTCTAGTGATAATTATTTATAAATGTCATTTATATATTATGTAAACCGTATACGGTTTCAGAATTTTCATTCCATCTTCGACTGTTTTTTCGACCAATAGGAAAATTGTAACAGAGCCACCATCTTTATTTTGTGCTGAATATAAGTAAGACATCGTAAAACAATATGTAGATACTAATTATTATCCATTTTTCGTATAAAAATCATACCTATAGTGATAAGTTTCATACAAAATATATGTGAGCCAAGTCCAGGCTCAAAGACAATTTCTGACTGTTCTGTCCCCACATAATGTGAATGAAGGTATAACTAGCTCTTAGATGCTGTGAGACTTTCCTACCTTCGTATCCAAGAAATTGAAGACTTCACAAGCCTAGAAATGTGTGTGCTTACAGCAATGAGATGAACAGCAAAATGGCTACTGAGAGGAGGGAGGCAGGAAGAGAAGTAGAAGCCACTCCCAGTTTGAATCAACTTAATTGACAGTAACATAAGTGAGCAGTAACAACACTGGCCAATAGATATCAGCATAACATTTGTAGCTGAATGAACTTTAGTTTCTGAAACCAAGTAAAGGAGAAAGTCTTCCCACAGTGGAGGTATATATGAAGGTAAAATTGTACCTCTGCAGCCTGTTAACGTTGTAAAATTATGCAGCCTGACAAAGGTTAAATTAAGAGTTGCTGTATCGTTACAGCCTATGTAGGTTCATTCTGTTAACACTCCTACATAGGCTGGTGACAATGTGTGTTTGTGTTTACTTACCGGCATAGTAATGAGGGTACCTTTTCATTACTAAGCCTAGGGCTTGTTGTCAATGACAGCTGCTGATGTGTAGCCCTGGTGTGTAAGGCACACAGTATCCTGGAGGATGTGCGGAGAGGTAACAGTTTAATGCTTGATATCCATTCACTCCATCACACACTTGGACACACCCATAGGGTATATACGGTAGTGACATGCAGCAGAGCTCAGTCTGTTTCCTGTCTTCGGACAGAGTAGTCAGTTTCCTGTCGTCGGACAGGTCAGTCTAGCTCGGGTGGCTCAGGAGTGAGTCATCCCACCAGTGTGCAGAGGAGATCAGATTGCATTTCCTGTCAGAGCTCTGTGTGAGCTAAAGTCAGACAGACGGAGACAGCTTTGGAGAAAGGGAAGTTTGCAGCAGAAACTTCAGTCGCCTGTCCCAAGGACAGTGAAGTTCAGTCGATGTGTTCCTGAACTAGGAGAATACTGAGAATCTGTCAGCGAGCTCCAAGGAAGAAGTAAGAAAGGATTGACTTGTACTACCATAGGAAGTGTGGAGTGCTTATGTTAAGAGCGCGAACAGGGCGAAGGGCGCAGTGGAAGAAGTTAGAGCAGTGCCTTAGGTATAGGATTACCTGCACAATTTACCCGGTCACTGGGGACCGAAGTGTTGCTATCGCTTCACGCATAGTAACGGAACAACCAGAGTCTTACTGGACCTTAGGTCGCAGAAAGCAGCCCTTGAAGTGTCGGTACGTAACCGGAGTCAGGTGGAATAGGGACTTTGAGCTAGGCCAAGCATAGAAGAACCTAGTTTCATCACTGGAAGGCTCCACCACAATGCTGACCGGGCAGTACAGCTATGGAGTTAGCTGGAGTATTCGGAGTTAACTTAGCTCCATGCTAGTTGGACTCATCATATTGAAAGTTAAGGAGGCCTCTAACCTGTTCAGCTGTTATCTCGAAGCACATTCTCCACCCCGACCAGCTCCCCGGGACCTGCCTAAACATCTGACAAGTAAAAGGTATGGAAAGACGCTGGATGGTGTGAGACTGATTCATTTATCTGCACCCTACATCATTAATACCATAGACTTTGAGGGACCAGTCCCACCTGTGGGGGACCCGTCATCTAGCTGCCACAACATCCCCTCAGAGATCTACTGCAGCGCTGGTCTTAGTGATCAGACAACTACAGGTGGCATCACGAACTGTTATCTACCAAATCCCCTGTAAATAAACCCTTTAACGCCTGACCGCTAGGGACACGGACCGAGCCACGCTACCAGTGACATTCCCTATAGAAATCTACGGGCTCAGCTCCGAGTACCCCATATCCCTGGAAACCCACAATTGTGGTGCGTGGTCGAGACACTGACACCAAGCCCTAATACCATTACCCTGATGCCACAGGATCAGCATTAAAAAGGTGGTGTCGAACCAAGAAATTACATCACAAAACTTTTTTTTTAATATCTTTATTTATCTCAAAAAAGAATTCATTGCTTAAAAAAACTCTTACAAAAACGTACCAAAAATTGTGGCAAATCACACGACTTTGACACAGCGTTTTTGCTGCCAAGAGATACACAAACCTTGCAGAAATTTCTGCAAGCAAATACTCAACGTGCGCACATGACCTAATGGTCTTCTCCTGCCCACAGAGCTGAGCTTAGTGACAGTGTGCCAGTCTGGGCTGTACCTGAGCTCAGCAGCAGCACTTCTTTTCTGGCCTCCAGACTACACCGATGCCATGTAAGAAATGCTGACATGTAAGAGGATGTACATAATGTAGGAAGTGTCAGAAATGTATCATGTATGACAACGTTGTATTTGCCTTACTTGTTAGGAGTCACTTTCCAGTTCGGCCACCTTTCACTCTACTACTGGAACGTCATCTCCTGGTGATGGTTCAGTTGCCTTTCCCTCTCCTGTCAGGAGTCATCGCCTGGTTCGGCCACCTTTCCCTCTTACGCTGGAAGTAATTTTCTGGTACGGCCAACTTTCCCTCTCCTGTCGTGGGTGATCGCCCAGTTCAGCCCCTTTTCCTCTCCTCTTGGGGGCAATGGATGGGTACAGCCACCTTTCCTTTTCCTGTCGTGGGTGGTCTCCTGGTTCAGCCCCATTTCCCTCTCTTGTCGGGAGTCATGGACGGGTGAAGCCTCCTTTTCCTCTCCTGTCGGGGGCCATGGACGGGTACAGACCCATTTCCCTTTCCTGTCGGGGGTCATGGACGGGTACAGCCGCCTTTTCCTCTCCTTGTTGGGGGTCAACGCCGGGTACAGCCATCTTTCCCTCTCCCATCGGGGGTCATGGCCAGGTAGGGCTGCCTTTCCCTCTTCTGTCAAGGGTAATTTTCCAATACGATCGCCTTTCTCTCTGTCACCGGGGGGTCATTGTCCGGTTCAGCCGCCTTTCCTTCTCCTGTTGGGCGGTCATCACCCGGTTCGACCCCCTTCCCATCTCCTATTATGGTCATCGCTCGGTATGGCTGTCTTTCCCACTCCTGTCAGAGGTCTTCACCCAGTATAGCTGTCTTTCCCTCTACTGTCAGGGGTCATGGCCGGGTACGGCCACCTTTCCCTCTCCCATCAAGGTTAATTTTCCAGTACAATCGCATTTCTCTCTGTAGTCGGGGGTCATCGCCTGGTTTAACCGCCTTTCCTACCCCTGTTGGGGGTTTATCGCCTGGTTCGTCTGCCTTTCCCTATCCTGTTGGTGGTCATCGCTGGTTACCTCTTCCATCAAGGGTTGGAAGAGTTTCCCTCCATCAAGTAACCCTTCGATCAAGGGTTATTTTCCAGTACGATCGCCTTTCCCTCTGCCATCAGGGGCCATCACCCGACACTGCCACCTTACCCTCTCTGTCGGGGGTCACCATTCTTTGCCAGACTCAAGATTGGCCTGATAACGTAGTGGTCTTGCCATGTGAGATGAGATTATGTGACCATAGATGGGGGCAAGTAACAGGGGAGGGCAGTGGAGGAATATTGTAAGTAAACGTCACGGAAAATAAATTTTTATTTTTTTGGCTGTTTTTGCCCAATTGTTTTTGGTAGTGACATGTAAAAGAAAGATTAAAGGGATTAGAAAAAACATGGCTGCTTACTTTAAGAGAAACTACCATCTATGGATTATGACATTATGGGCGGAAATGGCTCTTCCAAATGGACAATGACCCAAAGCATACTGCCAAAATGGTAGCAAAGTGGCTTAAGGATAACAAAGTCAATGTTTTGGAGCGGCCATCACAAAGTCCTGATCTCAATCCTATTGATAATCTATGGGCAAAGCGGAAAAGAAAGAACATCTCTAGAATCCGCCCTTTTCTCACCATGGAAACCAACAAAACCCTCACTGTAGCATTGATCCACTCCCGCCTGGACTACTGCAACGCTCTATTACTTGGCCTCCCCATTACTCGACTATCCCCTCTCCAGTCCATCCTTAATGCAGCAGCCAGGGTCATCCATCTGGCTAATCGGTACTCGGACGCGTCCGCTCTTCGCCAGTCCTTACACTGGCTGCCCATTCATTATAGGATCCAATTCAAAGTACTGGTTCTCACCCACAAAGCTCTCCACAGTGCAGCACCCCCCTACATCTCCTCCCTCATTTCTATCTATCGGCCTAACCGACTGCTGCGCTCTGCAAACGACTTTCGACTAACCTCTGCACTAATCCGTACCTCCCACTCCCGACTCCAAGACTTTTCCCGCGCTGCGCCAATCCTCTGGAATGCTCTACCCCAAGAAATTGGGACTATCCACAATTTGCATGGTTTCAGGAGCTCCCTCAAAACACATTTGTTCAGAGTGGCCTATCACATTCACTAACCAAAGTCGTTCTATGTTTAAGTGTGTATGTGTAGCCCATTCACTATCTCCATCCATCCCTCACTCCCTCAAGATGGCTGGACCATCATTGTAAATGCACCATTGTATATACACACCTGTATTTTGTATCTCCCCCACCTCATTGTAGATTGTAAGCTCTCACGAGCAGGGCCTTCTTATTTTGCTTTAATTACTGTATTGTTAACGTTGTTACCTATGACTTGTGTTTTGAAATGTTAAACTGTAAAGCGCTGCGGAATATGTTGGCGCTATATAAATAAAGATTATTATTATTATTATTAAAAGTCTGGTGCGAGCAAGGCGACCTACAAACCTGGATCAGTTACACCAGTTTTGTCAGGACTCAGGAGGAATGGACCCAAATTCCGACCAACTATTGCGGTCGTCTAATCCAAGTCATTCAGTTTGAGGGCAATGGCACCAAATACTAATGAAATGTATGGAAACTTTTGAATTTGCAGAAAGTAATAAAAATGCCTTAAAGCATTCTCTCCCATTGTTCTGGCATTTGCCAAATATTAATAATTATGGTAATAATCCTAATTGACCTAAAACAGGAAAGGTTTATTCTGATTTCATGTCTGATATTGAGAAAAACCTGCAGATGTGTCTTTATATCATATCTATCTATCCATATATATATCTATATATATATAGATACACAAAATGGTTGATTTTAGCCATCTAGCCAAGGTGGCTTTTGATGCTTTCTTCCCCTTATTTTTCCCCACCATTTGTATGAAAAGATTTGAGTCTATTCTCCAATCTTCTGTCAGTTTCAGATACTGTAGGACTGTCCTTCTGACGTCCAAAGAGTGGAGCGATCGTTCCTTTTCATTTCTATGGTTCTGGCAGAAGGTGGGAAGTATTATTTCCTGGTTTCTGTGAAAGTCTGTTACCACCTTGGGAAGAAAGGTCGGATCCAGTTTCAAAATTATACAGTCTTCCTGGATTCTCAGGTATGGGTCTCTTATGGAGAGGGCCTGGATCTCCCCTATACATCTGGCTGAGGTTATTGCCACCAGAAAGACTGCTTTGAGCGTTATTGATCTGAGGTCTGCCTGGTGTAGCGGTTCGTAAGGGGTCTTCCTTAGCTCGTACTAGACTGAGGTCCCATGGCGGAATGGAACTACATACTGTGGGTCTCATGCGTTGCGTAGCTCTGATAAATCTTGACACCCAAGGGTGGTCTGCTAACAGGTAATCGAAAAAGGACCCTAGTGCCGAGATTTGTAACTTCAGTGTACTAAGTTTTAGACCCTTATCGAATCCTGCCTGTAGAAAATCTAGGATTTTAGGAATATCGGGGTCCTGAGTAAGGGATACTGACTTAACCGACTGCTGTGCTCTGCAAACGACTTTCGACTAACCTCTGCACTAATCCGTACCTCGCACTCCCGACTCCAAGACTTCTCCCGCGCTGCGCCAATCCTCTGGAATGCTCTACCCCAAGAAATTAGGACTATCCACAATTTGCATGGTTTCAGGCGCTCCCTCAAAAACACATCTGTTCAGAGCGGCCTATCACATTCACTAATCAAAGTCATTCTCTGTGTAAGTGTGTGTGTGTGTGTGTAGCCCATTAACTATCTCCATCCATCCCTCACTCCCTCAAGATGGCTGGACCATCATTGTAAATGCACCATTGTATATACACACCTGTACTTTGTATCTCCCCCACCTCATTGTAGATTGTAAGCTCTCACCAGCAGGGTCGGCTTATTTTGCTTTAATTATTGTATTGTTAACGTTGTTACTTATGACTTGTGTTTTTGAAACTGTTAAACTGTAAAGCGCTGCGGAATATGATGGCGCTATATAAATAAAGATTATTATTATTATTATACTGGTTGTGCACAGTGTGAGCAAAATTTTTTCCAGACTTTAAGGTATATGGATGAGGTAACAGGCTTTCTGCTTTTCTGTAGAGTAGATATGACTGGTTCAGAAAAGCCTTTAAATTTCAGGATCTCTTTTTCAGGATCCAAGCTGAAAGCGCTAAGAACTCTAGGTTCTGATGGACGAGAGGGCCCTGCGTCAAGAGGTCCCGCTGTAATGGAAGATGAATTGGGTCTTCTAATGCCATCTGCTTCAGTACCGGGAACCAGCTTCTTTTGGGCCAGTATGGCACTATCAGAATAACCGCTGTATGACTTACTTTCTTGAATCTTCCGTAGTAATCTTGGTATCAAGGGTAGAGGTGGGAAGTCATACGCCAGCTCTGTATCCCAGTCCTGCGCTAGGGCGTCTATCGCCGTCGGATTGTCTCTTGGATCTAGCGAGAAGAAGTGCTCTGTTTTTGTATTTGTTTTTGAGGCGAATAAGTCTATTTCGGGAAATCCCCAGATCCTGGTCAGTTGTGTAAAGACCTCCTGATTTAGAACCCATTCTGCAGGTTGTATCTTTTGTCTGCTGAGGAAGTCTGCTATCTGGTTCTTTTCGCCCTTTAGATGTACTGCCGTCAGAGATCTTATATTGATTTCTGCCCAGGAGAATATTTCTTCTGAAATACTCTGCAGGTGATGGTCTTGAATCTCCCTGGTGCCGTGGAAAGGATACTGTATTTGAATTGTCGGAGAATACGCTGACGTGTCGGTTGTTCAGCTGTCTCCGGCATCTCCTCATCGTCTCCCAGACTGCTTTGAGCTCTCTGCAATTTGATGAGGTGTTGCGCATAGCTTCAGGCCATGTTCCTTGGAGATAACGTCCCCCCACGTGGGCTCCCCAGCCGCTGAGACTTGCATCTGTGGTGATGTTTATGCAGGGGGATACTCTCCACGGTTTTCCGTGCCTTAAATTTGACACGTCGGTCCACCATGCTACTTCTGCTTACAATGTTATTCTGTTGTCCATTGATGTTTCCTTTCCGTCCCATATCCAGAGGATTTCTCTCTGCAACGTCCTTGAGTGAAACTGACTCCACTGGACGCTTGCTATGCATGAAGTCATTAGGCCTAGTACTCTCATGGCCTTCCTGATAGTGGTGTATTTCCGTTCCTGTAGCATATGGGCCTCCTGTAGGACCGTTGTCTGTTTGTGAGGTGGAAGGAAAGAGTGTTCTTGACCTGAGTCCAATGTAACTCCCAGAAATACTTTTCTTCTTTCCGGCTCTAGACTCAATTTTTTTCAGATTTATCACCCATCCTAGATTTTCTAGGAGCAATCTGGTTTCTCTGAAGTATTCCTCCATCTGCCACTAACAACAGGTCGTCCAGGTATGGAATTATGAGGACGTTTCTTGCTCTTAGAAAGGCCATTGCCTCTGCTATGAGCTTCGTAAATATAAGAGGTGCTGAAGAGAGGCCGAATGGTAGGCAACAGAATTGGAAGTATTTTTGATGTGAGGTATGGATGGGCACATGGTAATATGCGCTTTTGAGATCTAGTGGGCACATCACTGAGTTTTCCTTTATTAGTGATATGGCAGACTGAAGTGTTTCCATTTTGAAACATTTGTAGGTCACCCATCTGTTTCAGATTTATGATGGTCCTGTATTCTCCTCCTGGTTTCTTTATAGAAAACAGGCTGGAGTAATGGCCCTGAAACTGTTGAGATTGGGGCACCGGGATTATGGCTCTTAATTCGCTGAGCTCCTGTATGTCCGTGACCAGCCTTTGGTGGACCGCCGGGGATTGGCTTTGAGTTAGGCAAAATCTTCAGGGGGAGGCTGGGTGAATTCCACTCTGTATCCGTGCACGACTGTGCTCAGGATCCATTGATTTTTTGTGATTTCTTTCCATCCCTCTAGAAAGTATTGGAGTCTCCCCCCAATTTGCCTGGCGTCATTGTCTGCCTGACCCAGCTCCCTGGTCTCGAAAGGAGCCTCTACCTCTGCCGCTTATGGGGTAGCTCCACCTTCCGGTTTTACCCTTGCCCTTGTAGTCCTGTCTCGGATGAGATCGGGTCTTTTGAAAGGCTGGCGTTCTTTTTTGTTTTTGCTCTGGGAAACCTTTCTTTTTTATCGGACGCTTTGTCCAGCAGTTCGTCTAATACCGGACCGAACACCTGCAGCCCTGAAAACGGTATTGAGCAGAGTTTATTTTTTGATTGTGTGTCACCTGCCCATGATCGCAACCACAGCGCACTTTGTGCTGCATTGGATAATGAGTTACTTCTGGCTGCAAAGCGAACTGACTCGGCCGAGGCATCTGCCATAAAATCTGTTGCCATTTTTAATAACGGTAAAGTTTTCATGATCTCTTCTCTGAGGGTTTTGTTGGTGATTTGGTCTCCCAATTCTTCCACCCAGCGAGTCATTGATCTAGCCACCGAAGTTGCCGCAATGTTGGTCTTCATGACGGATGCAGAAGCTTCCATGCTTTCTTAAGGAGGTCTACCGCTCTCCTGTCCATTGGGTCCTTAAGGCCTGAGGAGTCTTCGAATAGAATGACGGTTTTCTTTGACACCTTGGCTACGGGTATATCAATTTTCGGTATGGATTCCCAGACTTTAGTATCATCTGGGTTAAACGGGAGGTGAAACTTAAAGTCTTTTGGAACTACTAGTTTTTTCGCGACATCCTCCCATTCTTCCAGTATCATGGCTGTGATGTGTTTATTCACCGGGAACACCCTGCTTCTTTTAGCCCTCAGGCCCCCAAACATCTCGTCCTGGACGGTTAGCGGCTCTGAGGATTCCTCTATTTTCATGGTATCCCTAACCGCCTGTAATAGGGTATCCGTATTTTCTGAGGAAAATAAATATCTTTTCCTCTCTTCCGTCGGAAATCTTAAGGAGACCTCTGCTTCACTTGAGCCGGAATTCGAGTAGTGCGACATTTCCCCCTCTTCCGAGCTAGGGTCCATGTCCCATCTAGGTCTCTTGGGTGAGGGAGGCTGGGGTGGCGTCAGCAAGGGTACGCTCGCTTGAACCTCTTCTCTAATCATGGAGCGTATATTAGCTAATAAAGAGGTCTGCTCCTGTTTAAGCATTTTAGCCATGCATGTTTCGCATAACTTCTTTGTGTCTGTTGCAGGAATTTTGGCCGAGCATAACGGGCATTTGTTATATTTCTTCCTGATTGCTGACGCGGTTTGCTTGGGAGTCTCCTTGTCCTAAAAGCAATGTGAAAGGGAAGTCCTGTAGCTATCTGAACTAGCCCAGCTGAAAAAGACCCCCTAGTTACCCACTTATGAGGTCCATGGTTAGCTCTAAGGATTGGACGTCCGGGCGACTAGCACTCTCCATGTTCACTAGGTCAGTGTGTGCTGTCAGGCGTCCGTCTTAAGTAGTCTGCTTTACCCAGCTTCAAGACATCTGATTCGTCCTCCTTCCGAGCTCAGCTGCTGGCAATCAGGGAGCTGTCGATTCTACGATCTGTGCCTTCCCCCAACTGCTTGTGCGTCATCCGGAGTGCACTTTCGTTGGCTGGGAATCTCCTCAGACCGAGTTTTGCGCCCCTCCATCGGCGTTCCCTCTGCTACGGAGTTCAGAGCTTCCTCTCTGGCTACGATGACGCGGCGTGCCGGAAGTGACAGAGGACGCCTGTGAGAGCGACCGCGCGGTCAGACCCGGATCCAGCGGCCCCCGCTATTGGGACGCCGCTGCGAAGCATGAGCCCTTTGCCTGGGAATGCCGCCGACACCGGGAGCAAGCAGCTCGACCGGACCGCTGAGGGACCGCTCTCGGTATCAGCGGTTCTGAGGCCAACGACGAGCCCCCTTCAGACCCCGGAGCCTCTTAGGAGAGGACGGAGTTCTCTCTCCCCCGGGAGCAGCCAGCTCCACCGAGGTAATCTTCTGCACATCTGTGCTTCTGTCCTGCGTCTGTCCCTGATAGGGACAGGAAAACACTGAAGGGTGGAGGTGGGGAGGGGCTATTTAACCTCTTCTGTGTTCCTGTCCCTATCAAGGATATGAAGGACAACCTCCTGGCGGTTTTTTTTTCATTGTAAGTGTGACTGGACCTGTATGATTTAATATTAATTTTATTCTATCCTGTCATGATGGTCCATATTCTTTCGGACCACATCTGAACCTTTCTTTCATCGCATGGATATAACCAATGATCTCGCAGTGGATTCATCGATCGATATAAATATTGCTGCAGTTTACTAGCAATTTTGCCAGTAATACAAAGGACTTTCTATGTATCATGATAGGTATTGTATTTGTTATCGATTATTAAATTTGTTCATATATGTTCTTGTGAGCATAGGATGGAATTTATATTTCGTCTAATCATCCTGTTGTAGATATTTGATATATGATAGATCAATGTCATGATATCTAATATGCGAGGATCTATTGTATATCATATCCTCGTTGGAGGGTATATATCCTGACATGCGTTGTTAATATGTATGTCCATTGGTCCATTAATTAATTTTCCAATTTTATATTGTCTGTTACTTTTTTATTTAATTTTTTATGCTACCATTTCCTCTTTGTTGCTTATTTATTATTTTGTATTTCTTGATTTTATTTGCATATAATTCCTTGTTATATTCATTGCCTTATTGTTGTATACATATATCGTTATTAATGTTTTATACTTATGATAGCATAGCATTGTAATATCTTTGGATCTCACCGAATAAACTTTTCTGCTCGTCTCATAAAATGGCCGCTGCCACTTACTAGTATGTCTATCTCTTTTTTATGCACCCTTCTTGGCGCTACTTCCATTTATCGCTCTGGAACTTCTATACGGCACCGCGAATGGACGCTACCCCATGGGCCCCAGTGTCTTGGTATCACCCAAGATACGTGCCAGTCGGTGACATGGCACGGTAATGATGAGATGCATCGCCATTTCTTTACTCAAACGCAGATTGTAGTGCTTCTATTTAAATGGAGGGTGTACCCCATTAGACACAATGTATTCCTGTTTTTTGTAATAATATGCTGTTTCGCGTATCCTTGCCCCTGAAGAAGAAGAAGAACCTCCGAAACGCGTTGGGCGGACAGGAGCTAGTTGGTGTCACATGGTGACTCTTTGTATTACCATTTATATCCACATAACCTCTAATCATACTATGTCTATAATTGTGATACCATCTCGTTTGACGATTGAGTTTATTATTATTACATTACCACATGTACTGATTATATACATATTTACGTTGCATACATACAACACAGTCCACTGTTGAATGTTTTATCAATTATAATAAATTTTTTTCTAATTTCTCACATTGCCTTTACTGCTTTTTCTATGGTGTTCATATTATGCAGTGTTATACGTCCGACATGTTTCATCATTAATATATGGCATTGCCCTTATTACCATTATTACGTTGAAATGATGATATTTGAGCTAGACATTATCTGGTAACTCCTGGTCTGTCAAAGACGTCCAGAAATATGATTTTCAGACCTCATGACATGGCGACTTGGCTCAACTGAACCTTTTTCAAGCAGTGATTACCCTGTAAGCTTCGGTCAGGGGTCTTCATGCAGTCATGTGCTAATAATCTGGTGGTAGCTGCATTTCTACCTGTAAGCATACTCTATGGATATCTTAGGGTGATACACGTGGTCACAGTAGCATAGCATGTCTTGGCTGGGATTTTGAGTGCTCTGTTATAGATATTTATCATGCTGACATCTGTATTTGTGGGGTCTTTTGTTGTATTATATGTGGGATCCTCAAATTGATTATATTGTAAACATGTACCAATTAAATGAATTTATATTTTAAATATTTTTCTGTAATTTGGTCAGCAAATTGTGTCAGGCACCATTTGCATTGTTAGGTGCCCTGTAGCAACATTTGTATTGATATTTGGCACTTTGAATCCCTACAGCCTTTTTGTCTCCATTTTAGTGTTTTTAATGTTTTTACTATGTATGTGCACTATTCTTTGTTACCAATAAAGCCTTTTTCACGCATAAACCAGTGGAGTGCACCAATATTGTGCTTTCTTTCTCTCTCTTTCCATTTATCCCAGTTCTTGGGTACAATGGTAGCACCCGGGTGACTTGATATATGACCAAAATAGTGACACTAGTGACCAATGACACTAATGGGAGATATGCAATCCTTCCAGATTAGGTCCCTCAACCAAACAGTGTTCATAAAGGAGAGTGTACCTGTCTCAACACAATATCTCCCCAATTTCTTATGTGTAAACACAGTTCAATAATTCCCTACTATTGGCCGACAGACTATAAAATGCACTAATGTAAAAACTGATCTTAAGGAAAAATATTAATTTTAGAAACCACAAACTAATCATTTGTCCTCCATACGGCTGTGTATCCTCTTGGATGAGTATAATATATATATATATATATATATATATATATATATATATATATATATACATACATACATACACAGTCATGGCCAAAAGTTTTGAGAATGACACAAATATTAATTTTTACAAAGTCTACTGCTTCACTTTTTCTAATGGCAATTTGCATATACTCCAGAATGTTATAAAGAGTGATCAGCTTAACAGCAATTACTTGCAAAGTCAATATTTGGCTAGAAAATGAACTTTATCCCCAAAACACATTTCAACATCATTGCAGCCCTGCCTTAAAAGGACCAGCTAACCTCTTTTCAGGGATTGCTCCATTAACACAGGTGTGGGTGTTGATGAGGACATGGCTGGAGATCAATCTGTCATGATTAAGTAAGAATGACACCACTGGACACTTTAAAAGGAGGCTGGTGCTTGGCATCATTGGTTTCTTCTGTTAACCATGGTTATCTCTAAAGAAACACGTGCAGTCATCATTGCAATGCACAAAAATGGCCTAACAGGGAAGAGTATCGCAGCTAGAAAGATTGCACCTCAGTCAACAATCTATCGCATCATCAAGAACTTCAAGGAGAGAAGTTCCATTGTTGCCAAAAAGGCTCCAGGGTGCCCAAGAAAGACCAGCAAGCGCCAGGACCGTCTCTTAAAAGTGTTTCAGCTGCGGGATCGGGCTACCAGCAGTGCAGAGCTTGCTCAGGAATGGCAGCAGGCAGGTGTGAGGGCATCTGCATGCACTGTGAGGCGGAGACTCTTGGAGCAAGGCCTGGTCTCGAGGGCAGCAAAGAAGCCACTTCTCTCCAGAAAAAAACATCATGGACAGACTGATATTCTGCAAAAGGTACAGGCAGTGGACTGCTGAGGACTGGGGTAAAGTTATTTTCTCTGATGAATCCCCTTTTCGATTGTTTGGGACATCAGGAAAACGCCTCATTCGGAGAAGACAAGGTGAGCGCTACCACCAGTCTTGTCTCATGCCAACTGTTAAGCATCCTGAAACCATTCATGTGTGGGGTTGCTTCTCAGCCAAGGGAATCGGCTCTCTCACAGTCTTGCCTAAAAACACAGCCATGAATAAAGAATGGTACCAGAATGTCCTCCAAGAGCAACTTCTCCCAACCCTCCAAGAGCAGTTTGGCGATCAACAATGCCTTTTCCAGCATGATGGAGCACCTTGCCATAAAGCAAATGTGATAACTAAATGGCTCAGGGAACAAAACAAGAATTTTGGGTCCATGGCCTGGAAACTCCCAGATCTTAATCCCATTGAGAACTTGTGGTCAATCATCAAGAGACGGGTGGACAAACAAAAACCTAAAAATTCTGACAAAATGAAAGCATTGATTGTGCAAGAATGGACTGCTATCAGTCAGGATTTGGTCCAGAAGTTGATTGAGAGCATGCCAGGGAGAATTGCAGAGGTCCTGAAGAAGAAGGGTCAACACTGCAAATATTGACTTGCTGCATTAACTCATTCTAACTGTCAATATAAGCTTTTGTTACTCATATGTTTGCAATTATTATATTTCTGTCTGTGATAAAAACATCTGTCAAACACACATAAAAACCAGAGGGCAGCAGATCATGTGAAAATATAATATTTGTGTCATTCTCAAAACTTTTGGCCATGACTGTATATTTATATATATAGAGAGAAATAGATGATGATTCATGAATAGTAGTGACATAGCTAAAAAAAATAAAGATATAGATGTTAAAAATTAAAATATTTGTTTTAAAAACATCTTTCAGAAAAAAGGGACATTCATGGGGTACTATAGTCCCCAAATATACCAAGGGGGGCAAGGAATATCATATAGAGGAATATATAGTTAGGTCATTGAGTGAATTTTAAAGTCTACATTCAATCTCATCGGTTTTAAGGGTATTTAACCCCTTAACGACCGCCGATACGCCTTTTAACGGCAGCAGTTAAGGGTGCCTAAACCACAGAGCCGTGAATTCACGGCGCTGTGGAAAAAGTGTATAGCGCCCCCCCTTCAGAGTCGGAATTTCTCCAGGGTCTTGGCTGCCGGGGGTAGCCGAGACCCCTGAGAACATGATTCGGGTTGGTTTTTACCAACCCCAGTGTAGCGATCACAGTTATTAACCGTATAACGGCAAACGCAAAAAAAAACAAACTCCGATGTGTCATTTAATTTCTCTCTCCTCTGATGTCATCGCACATCAGAGGAGAGAGAAATAGGGTCCCTGATCCCCCTGGTACCTCCTGATGTCCCTGAGTCTCCTGGGTTCCTCCCACGGCCGCCGGGGTCTTCTTCCGGTAAGAAAATTGTGGGCACATGCGCAGTACATGTGAGAGGATATCCAAAGAAAGAGGTTTTCAAATTTAAGAAGAAAGAAAAAAATTTGACAAAGGAAGAAGCATCTAAAAAATGTGTTGATTCTACCATTAAACGAGTCCCCTGTGCGTCTACTTATGGTCCGGCAAGTAAACGTATTGGTAATATCTTGAGAAAGCATTGGAATTTGCTTCGAGGGGTCTGCCGTCCATACTAGATTTTGCCTCCCCTCCTATCTTTTCTTATAGAAGAGGTCGTAATTTAAAAGGATAAACTTGTGAGGTCGGATGTGGGATCTTCTAAACATTCTATAGACGTTACTTTATGTCCTCCCGGGAAGGGTCATTTCCCTTGCCTGGGTTGTGCATGCTGTAGCAATATGTTAAAAGGGGACTGTTTTTTCATCCATATACTGGTAAGAAGTTTGTCATTAATAATAGATATTCATGTAGTTCCAGTTTTGTGATATATCTGTTGGGGCGCCCATGTGGGCTTATGTATGTGGGGGAGACGACGATGGAGATCAGGTCTAGAATCAGTAAACATAAGAGCACTATTAGGACTACAGCATTAGATCTACCTGTTTCACAGCACTTTTGTGAGGTAAGGCGTTCTGTTAACCTGCTTAGGTTTAGGGTGATAGACAGTGTACCGATACAAAGGCGGGGAGGAGAGAGATTGAAGATTTTAAAGAATAAGGCTGGCGTCACACTGGCGACAAAATCAGACGACTGCAATGCGATGAAATATCGTATTGCAGTCAGACCTATGTTAATCTATGGAGCAGCTCCCAGTATCAGATTTTTTGTGGTCCGTTTTAAACGTCCGTGTGCAATCGCAGCATGCTGCCACTGTCACCGATTGTGTGTCGACTATCGCCAATGCAAGTCTATGGGAGCGATGAAAAATCGGATTACAAACGGACCGCACGTGTGACTTGCGATTAAATCGCATCGGTGTCCTTTAGAAAAGCCGCAAATTCATCCCCGGCTATACTGTAAAATCACACTGACAGCTTTAATAAAGACTAGAATCAATACATATACACACATAGAATACATATATATATATATATTTATATTTCCTAGACTTCTACATACTGTAATAGCCGCTAATTCAATTGCCGGCTTTTGTGAAATCACAGAAGCCGACATGAAATGATACATTGTTTAGACACAGTTAACCATGTCATTTCCTGTATTTTGATATATGGTTTGAACTTACAATTACATAAGTGTATGTGTGCTAAATTTCAGACATGTAGGGGTTAATTAAAGGTGTAAATTCGTTTTAAAAAAAATGCGTGGGCTCCCACTGTATTTTCTCCACCAGACAGACAAAGCAAGCGAGTGGGGGCAGATAATAGCCTAGGGAGGGTACATTTTTTTTGTGCCCCCCCTGACTACTGACATCTGCCCCCAGACACCCCAGAAAGGGCAAATCTAATTAGAGATTTGACACATTTTTTTTACAACGAATTTACACCTTTAATTAACCCCTACATGTCTGAAATTTTGCACAAATACACTCATGTAATTGTAAGTTCAAACCATATATCAAAATACAGGAAATGACATGGTTAACTGTGTGGAAACAATGTATCATTTCATGTCGGCTTCTGTGATTTCACAAAAGCCGGCAATTGAATTAGCGGCTATAACAGTATGTAGAAGTGTAAGAACTATAAATATATGTATATATATATATATGTCACAATGACATGTGTATATATATGTGTTCTATGTGTATATATCTATTCTTTCTATTGTGATTTAAATACTATTCTTTTGGATCCATTATATGTCAGTTTTGCAAGCCTGCGAGAAATTCTCGCAAGTCGGATGTAAATCGGATGTGACAACTACGGTCAGATGCGACTAAATCGCATCAACTACAAAAAAAAATCGGATGCTAGTCGCATCAATGTTCATGAAATTTTAATCCGATTATCGACCGACTAAAACGGTCAGATTTTTTACTCGGTGTGTGTGACTCCAGCCTAAAAGACATGAAATGGATTTCAACCCTTGGGAGGTTGTACCCAAAAGGGTTAAATTTGGACTAAACTCTGCAGATCTGTAGTACATAAAAAATCTTTTCCCTTCCTTAGTGGGGTTGAATTGGAGGTTTATAGGAGTTTTGGAGGTGAATGATTTAATGTTTTTTCTTTTTCTGTAGGTGTTCATTGCGGACAGTGGGGAGTGAGGAGTGGACATGGGGTTGTGGAACCTGGAATATGGATCCTTATATTATTTGTTGATTGTCTAAATTGTTTTCCCAAGTCTCCTTTTCTCTCCACAGAATTGCGTGAAGATTGAGATTTACCGTATATACTCGCGTATAAGCCAAGATTTTCAGCCCTTTTTTTTTAAGGCTGAAAATCCCCCTCTCGGCTTAAACACGAGTCATATACGCAAGGGGGTCGGCGGGGGTGGGGAGCGGGGTGTCAGATCATGTTCACTCCCTCCTGGAGTGTCTCTGCAG
Source organism: Oophaga sylvatica (assembly GCA_033576555.1). Taxonomy (NCBI): domain Eukaryota; kingdom Metazoa; phylum Chordata; class Amphibia; order Anura; family Dendrobatidae; genus Oophaga; species Oophaga sylvatica. The sequence goes on from JARQOD010000006.1 coordinate 447,909,650, forward strand.
CCCCCTTGCTTCTCCCACAGTCTCAGGCTCTTTCCGTCGGCGGTCATGTGTTACCGCTCATTAAAGTCATGAATATGCGCCGTTCCACCGCTGCTCGCCGTTCTATCCTCTGGCTATGATGTTCAGGTCAGAGGGCGCGATGACGTAGTTAGTGCACGCCGCGCCCTCTGCCTGAACGTCACTGACAGAGGACCTGTAAGACGGAGCGGCACGCAGCGGTGGACCAGGGACAGGTGAATATAGCAGGCGCCGGGGCCCTGAGCCAGCGGTGACACCGGCACCAGGCCCCCATAGCACGCTGGTGTCCCTGCCTTCTCAGGACACTGGCTCCCAGTGACCAGAGGTGAGTATGTCTTTTTTTTTTTATTTGCAGCAGCATATGGGGCCTATTCTATGGAGCATCTTATGGGGGCATAAAATATATGGAGCAGCATATGGGGCATAATCTATGGAGCATCTTATGGGGCCATTATTAACCTTTGTGCAGCATTTTATGGGGCATATTTTGTATGGCGCATCTTATGGGGCCATCATGAACTGTATGGAGCATTATATGGGGCTCCTGATTCAAAATGGATATTCAAAAACATTTAACCTACTGAAGTCTCAATTTTTCTTTTATTGGTATTTATTCTTATTTTTGAAATTTACCACTTTAAAATTTAATTTTCTTTACATTTTTAGATTGAAACATAAAGAGAAACATAAAACGTACTAAAAGGTTTTAATTTAGAATTTTCTGCAAATGCTCCAGAGCTTAAACATAAACATTTCTTTAACTATTACTTACATTGTGTTCCAAATTATTATGCAAATAATATTTTCTCAGATTTTTCCAATTTACCTATATGAATTTCAGTCATTGTAATTTTCCAGTCAAATAACTATTAGAGCACAATTGAAAGGTTTTTGTAGAAACTGCCTATGATAACAGTATATTTTTTTAAAAATAAAACACTCAAACTGCACTCACAATGCATGTTCCAAATTATTATGCACAGCACAGTTTTCTACTTTTTCATTTTAATAAAGAACAAAAAAATGGTAATTTGTGAAATTATAAGCATTAGCAGGTTCTTACAAACTGAAATCAAACAGTTTTCAACTCAAAACTTTATTCTAGGTGATGTTACATTTGCACATAGGACCCCTTGTTGGAAAGGAGCTTCTGAATTCTCTCCTCCATTGAATTTGTCAGGTTTTGGATGGTTTCTGCTTCAATTGTTTTGCATGAGGACAGAATACCCTCCCAGAGCTGTTGCTTAGATGTGAGCTGCCTCCTGCCATCATACACACTCCTTTTGATGATGCTCCACTCAGAGGTTCTCAATGGGGTTGAGGTCAGGGGAGCATGGGGGCCACACCATAAGTTTGTCCCCTTTTATGCCCATAGCAGCCAGAGATGCAGATGTGTTATGTGCAGCATGAGACGGTGCATTATCATGCATGAAAATGATCTTGCTGCGGATTGCACGGTTCTTCTTCTTGAACCATGGCAGGAAGTGCTGTTTGAGAAACTCAACATACACTATGGAGTTCATCTTTACCCCTTCAGGGATCCTAAAGGGGCCGACAATCTCTCTCCCCATGATTCCAGCCCAAAACATTACTCCACCTCCTCCTTGTTGGCGCCGTAGCCGTGTTTGCATGGGGTGTCCATCAACCAGCCATCCTCCACTCCATCCATCTGGACCATCGAGCGTTGCACGGCACTCATCGGTGAACAAAACAGTTTTGAAGTCAGTCTTCATGTATTGTTTGGCCCACTGGAGCCGTTTCTGCTTGTGTGCAGTGGATAGAGGAGGTCACAGGATGGCTTACGCACAGCTGCAAACCTCTGAAGGACCCTGCATCTTGTTGTTCAGGGGACTTTGGAGGCACCTGCAGCTTCAAAAACTTGTCTGCTGCTATGACAAGGCTTTTTTGTGGCTTCTCTTTTAACCTGACGTAATTGCCTGTAGGAAAGAGTCCTCAATTTTCCCTTATCAGCACGCACACGTGTGTACTGTGAATCAGCTACGTACTTCTTGATTGTGCGATGATCACGATGAAGTGTCTTGGCAATGTTGATTGTAGTCATGCCTTGACCTAAACACTCCACAATTTGTTGCTTCTCAGCAGCCGACACATCCTTTTTCTTTCCCATTTTGGCGGAAAATGTAGGCTGCTTAATAATGTGGGACAGCCTTCTTAAGTAGTCTTGCCTTTCATTGGACACACCTGCCAAACTAATGAGCACAGGTGTCTGCAATTGCTTACAGTGATATAAAGAGCCCTGACACACATCACCATCAATGAGTTTACCTGACAAACAAAAAAATTCTTACCTTATCACTCCTAAACAATTTTTGCATAATAATTTGGAACACAGTGTAAAGAAAAGAAAAAATGTTTTTCTTTGATTTGATAATGTGGTGTGCTCTTAAGGGTTAAGACAACGCTATAGGGTTGTGGTCAGGTGATGGCAATGAGAGGATGTTAATACAGCCTGTGTGTGTCGCGCTTGGATCGCTCTGTTTGTAAGGGATCAGGTGACTGTAGTTGACGCTCTGAATCACATGTATATTGGGCATGAGTATATGTATGAAGTGATTGTATCACTTGGATGAGGGATTGATGTCCCATTTACTTGCCCTTGTGCTCTGTGGCCGCGGTGCCTGTGAGCAGTCACATGACTGTCATGTGCCGGCTGACGCTGGTGGTCTACTGCGCATGCGCTGAGACACAGAAGGCAGAGGAACGAATGACATCCCCTGTAACACACGATGAAGCGTTGTGAGTAAATTGGATTTGTTACAGACTTAAGTGAGAGATGAAGGTTGATTGGTTTAAACTGTAAACATGCTGTGGGGCAAGATGTGATTGGATGGCGGTTGTCATATCAACAGACTGTTACGCTATATGATTGGTTGTTTTTTGTTATCTGTATCTTTTGCTTTGTTGTTCTTGAGTATTTCATATGTGATTGACATGTTTGTAAACTTTGGATTTGTCAATGAGGATTATTATCTCTTGTTATGTATGATTTCTGTATTTGATAAGAGTGGGCGGCATCTTGTGTGGGAGTGGTGTGCATGAGCCTCCATACTATATAAGGTTGCCATTTTATGAATTTTGTATGCTTGACAAAGACCTGCAAAGGTTGAAACGTTGCATCTTGGCAGAATAAAGTTTTTGAAAATTTCTAATCACCTGGAAGGGGATGCTATTTTTTTTTTCCAACGTGATGGTATATACTCCAATTGGGTCATTGGACTGGAACGTGCATCTCCCTATTGAAGTGCTGTCGGCTAACGTGCTGATATTGGACTGTTTCAACAGACTGATCACACAGGATGAAAGCTGCGTCCATCACTATGATCCTGAGACTAAAGTTCAGTCGATGCAATGGAAGTATCATGACTCACCACCTTCAAAGAAGGCACATGCCCAACCCTTGGCAGGCAAGGTCATGCTCACAGTATTTTGGGACCAGAATGGAGTATTAGTGCTGTATTTCCTAGCAAAGGGTACCATGATCACTGGGGCATACTATGCTTTACTGCTATGGAAATAGCGGGAGGCCATCAAAACCAAGAGATGTGGCATGCTCACCAAAGGTGTCCGCCTTCCGCAAGACAATGCACCAGCTCACAACCCACATGTTGCCCAAATGGAAGCTCCTGTGGCTTTGAAATTCTGCCGCATCCCCCTTATGCACTGACCTCGCACCATCAGACTTCCACCTCTTTCCAACAACGAAGTTATTTTGAAAACAAGCATTTTCCAGATGAGACTCTTCCAAAGTCACAACATAGCTTTTGGAGCAATCAACCTGTCGACTTCTACAAGCGAGGCGTTTACAGTTGCTTAAAGAGATGGGAGACAGGTGCCACCCTATGGAGACACACATGTAGAGAAGGACTAATAATCATTGCTCAGTGCACAGGAAGTGAGTCAGGGGAAATCTTTAATGAACACCCCTCGTACAATATGTTTTAATCAATGGGTCTACACTGTTTACTAAATCTGTCGACAACTACCCAAATAATGATGGTTGGCAGATCAGTAAGAATCACAATAGAAAAATAGGTCCAGGGACTTTTGGGAATTGGCAGAGGCCGGAGTAGTCCAGCAGAATGGGTTTGAGGTCTTTTGGCTCGAGGATATATTTCCTACATTCCCTAGCCATGGTCTACCACCAAAAATATCTGCTACAAGTCAAAATGTATTTCTCCGAAGGAGACCTGCAAATGCAGAGTAGTGGAACAGTTACATGTTTATGTGTTACTTGGGAAAACACCAGCTATGCGAAGACTAAGGGTATGTTTCCACGATAAGGAAACACTCCTGATTTGCTGCGTGTTTGACGCTGTGCGTTGGAGCAGCGCCAAACACGCAGCGTCCAGATGTTACAGCATAGTGGAGGGGATTTCAAGAAATCCCGTCTCCACTATGCTGTAAAACACGCAGGCGGAAGACCTGCGTTTCCGGACATGCGGCGCGTCTTTTCAGGCCGCAGCATGTCCTAGCGTATTGCGGCGACGCTGCGTCACCGCAACGGAAATAACACAGGGCTATGCAGCCCTGCGTTCTTTCCGGATGTGTTCCGGAGGTGTCCGGAACACATCCGGAATGAGCGCGCGTCAGAAAGGGGGCGGGGCTTTGGGCGGTGCGGAATTTCCGCTCCGTCCAAAGCGCTGTGGTTCCGGACCGTGGAACCACAGCCTAAGAGCTTATACTGAGCTCGAAAAAGTGTCAGAATTACTTCCTTTCCATGTGCTAAATAATTTAACCTTTTTCTGAACGGCATGTAAAAGTGCCAGATTTCTTCTATTTTTTTCCTGCTGTGACCGATACCTTATCGAATCCGTGCACATGCATCCTAAATGAGCTGGCTGCTCTTCTTGCTTTATGGCTATAATACTGCCCCTATGTACAGGAATATAACTACTATAATACTGCTCCTATGTACAAGAATATAACTACTATAATACTGCTCCTATGTACAAGAATATAACTACTATAATACTGCCCCTATGTACAAGAATATAACTACTATAATACTGCCCCTATGTACAAGAATATAACTACTATAATACTGCCCCTATGTACAAGAATATAACTACTATAATACTGCCCCCTATGTACAAGAATATAACTACTATAATACTGTCCCTATGTACAAGAATATAACTACTATAATACTGCTCCTATGTACAAGAATATAACTACTATAATACTGCTCCTATGTACAAGAATATAACTACTATAATACTGATCCCTATATACAAGAATATAACTACTATAATACTGCTTCTATGTACAAGAATATAACTACTATAATACTGCCCCTATATACAAGAATATAACTACTACAATACTTCCTATGTACAAGAATATAACTACTATAATACTGCTCCTATGTACAAGAATATAACTACAATACTGCCCTATATACAAGAATATAACTACTATAATACTGCCCCTATGTACAAGAATATAACTACTATAATACTGCTTCTATGTACAAGAATATAACTACTATAATACTGATCCCTATATACAAGAATATAACTACTATAATACTGCTTCTATGTACAAGAATATAACTACTATAATACTGCCCCTATGTACAAGAATATATCTACTATAATACTGCTTCTATGTACAAGAATATAACTACTATAATACTGCTCCTATGTACAAGAATATAACTACTATAATACTGCTCCTATTACAAGAATATAACTACTACAATACTGCTCCTATGTACAAGAATATAACTACTATAATACTGCTCCTATGTACAAGAATATAACTACAATACTGCCCCTATATACAAGAATATAACTACTATAATGCTGCTCCTATGTACAAGAATATAACTACTATAATACTGCCCCTATGTACAAGAATATAACTACTATAATACTGATCCCTATATACAAGACTATAACTACTACAATACTGCTCTTATGTACAAGAATATAACTACTATAATACTGCTCCTATGTACAAGAATATAACTACAATACTGCCCTATGTACAAGAATATAACTACAATACTGCCCCTATGTACAAGAATATAACTACTACAATACTGGTCCCTATATACAAGAATATAACTTCTATAATACTGCCTCTATGTACAAGAATATAACTACAATACTGCCCCTATGTACAAGAATATAACTACTATAATACTGCTCATATGTACAAGAATATAACTACTATAATGCTGCTCCTATATACAAGAATATAACTACTATAATACTGCTCATATGTACAAGAATATAACTACTATAATACTGCTCCTGTGTACAAGAATATAACTACTATAATACTGCTCATATGTACAAGAATATAACTACTATAATACTGCTCCTATCTACAAGAATACAACTACTATAATACTGCTCCTGTGTATAAGAATATAACTACTATAATACTGCCCCTATGTACAAGAATATAACTACTATAATACTGCTCCTATGTACAAGAATATAACTACTATAATACTGCTCCTATGTACAAGAATATAACTACTGTAATACTGCTCCTGTGTATAAGAATATAATTACTATAATACGGCTATATGAAAAAGGGAAAAAAATAAAAATAAAGAGTGAGAGATGACAGGACCAAGGTGCAACACTTCAGAATAATACTTTTATTGAATACATTTTTAAATAATCATACAATATAATCAAAGCAGATGTCGAAAATGCAAAAATGCAGGTATAGGCAATAAGGGCAATTGGTGAGTGATCTAGTCGAAATATATATATATATATATATATATATATATATATATTATATTAACAAATATAATTAATAAGTTTAGTATACATTATTGCACACATTAGCAATAAACAATAATCTATATATTTATAATACCACATATATCCATAGCGTTATACAGATTTATCAGTATTACATAGATATATTATATATTATATATATATATATATTTTTTTTTTTTTAACAAGATATGAATTACCATAGGTTTAGTTCATTATTGCCCATAGCAATAAAAGCAATAATCTTTATTTATATAGCGCCAACATATTCCATAGCGCTTTACAGTTTATCAGTTTCAAAACACAAATCGTAAGTAACATAATAATTAAAGCAGAATAAGCCGCCCTGCTGGTGAGAGCTTACAATCTACAATGAGGTGGGGGAGATACAAAATACAGGTGTGTATATACAATGGTGCATTTACAATGATGGTCCAGCCATCTTGAGGGAGTGAGGGATGGATGGAGATAGTGAATGGGCTACACACACACACTTACACCTAGAATGACTGATTAGGGAACGTGATAGGCCGCTCTGAACAAATGTGTTTTGAGGGAGCGCCTGAAACCATGCAATGTGGATAGTCCCAAATGCTTGTGGTAGAGCATTCCAGAGGATTGGCGCAGCGCAGGGAGAAGTCTTGGAGTCTTTAGGTATAAAGGATTTCTGATGATATAATGCTAAACAGGTACCCCAGAATAAGCATCGGTAAGTAGTGGATCTATACAGGGGATTACATAAAGTATACTCACAAGAAATCATAAGTACATGGGTACGATCAGCTCACAGATTAACAGACCCATTATTATTTCTTATCAGGTTATACAGAGGTGGGGCGGTAGCAGATTCAGTATTAGATTTTTGTGCATCAACACATTCATAATACACCTTCCGTCCCACTGTGTTCTCCTTACTTCCATATTGTTGCACTTCCTCAGCTACACAACATTTATTTTACTTGCTGTTCTTTTGTTCTTACAGAGTTCATAACATTCAAGAAAGGGGGCACAGCAGCACTCTGTAAGGACCAAAATATATGCAAAGATGAGGTCTAGAGTACATTGTTGATGGATAAAATGTACTTATAAAAAGTATCACTTACAAAAAAATGAAGGTTCTTAGCGCATAAATTGACCAATTCGTGTGTGCCCATCAACCAAGGCAAGGAGACAGCTCTCTGATGGGTCCTATCATCCAAACTATGCTTATCTTGGGTTACAAGCCTACAATGTAAGTGGGCAAACATGTCTCTTGGTTTATAAACCTACTATTTTAAATGGGATGGTAGGAACAAGGGTAAAGTCAGAAAGGAGTCGGTCACAAATTCAAATGTCAAACTACAAAAGACAAAAAACCTGACCAGCACCTCCATATAGTGTGAACAGGTGCAAGCTGCTATGACTGCATAACATTCAAGAAAGGGAGCACAGCAGCAGTCATTGCAGCTTGCACCGGTTCACACTATATGGAGGTGCTGATCAGGTTGCCTGACCTCGAGAACCAATCGTTCCCATTTTACAGACAAAGACAATATAATGGACGTATAAGTGCACATGGGCAGACCTAGAGAGTTTGGTGACTTCAAAGGCAGGTGACATACTAGGGAACATAATTAAGGCACATGCAGATGTGACAAAGGATCAAGCAGGGAGCATGAATGATCAGTCTGTATGGTCTGGGGAGATGTACTGTGAAGCATTGAAAGAATGGCCTACATTGAGACAGTAGTCTGAGAGAGTATGGAGATGTACTTTGGTTACAGGTGAAGTGGGCAGACATGGGGTACAGTCCCATGAATCATCTTGATGTTAAAATACTGATAAATGCATTATTTATGACGGTATGAACAAAGGCTTACGGGATGCAATAAAGACAGCCTGACCTGAATGGGGAAATATAGATCCGAAAGACCTCTTACAAGTAGCAAAAGGAGTTGAACACACAAGGACAAGGTGACCAGTCAGGTCATTAGGTCCCTTACTGTGTCTCCACTGCTTTCCTTGTGATCTAGGATACATCAGTCTGGAGCAAGCCTGGGAAGGAGCTACTCGGGGTGGGCAAGTTCCCCAAGCAAGGCCCAGGCTTCCAAGCCTATGCTGGGAGGAAACTCCCAAGCTCTTTCTAATGTGGATGCAAATTCCAAAGTGACTTCTGAGGAAAAGAGCTCAGAATGGAAACAACAGCAACGACAAGAAAGATGAAGTTTTTAAAGAGAATGAAGGAGAAACCATGGTTGTATGTAAGAAAGTTTCAGTAAAGCACTCGACCAGCCAAGGCCACAGTGTGCAGTGCAAATAGGAAAAATCCAAAAGGAATCTACTGCTGAGAACCTGAATGGAGGAAAGCAGCTTGTTGCTCAGGAGGTGAAGCAGATCCCATCACTGGCCTCAAGTATGCAGAGGAGAACTTCACTGGAGAGAGACACTGCAGGAGAAACACGTAGTGGCAAGTATGGTGTGCTCTAGACTCACAAGATCGCAGTCAGGTGGCAATAAATGATGTGGAGCATGGAGCCACGAAACCAGTGATGGTAAAAACAAGGGAGACATCTGGTTCCAAGCAGCCGGAAATGTTGCTAAAAGCAAGACCCGAAAAGGAGACAACATACACCTGAGCTGCAGCTTACAGAGGAGATTCAAGGACTGGTCAAGAGGATTGGTGAGTTACAGAAGCAGAAAAACCTCCTGCATAATCAAATATACTGCATCTATAAAGCAAAGACTGCTAATCCCAAGGATCACACTGTGTATGACCAGGGTCTGAACTCTCTGGGTATAATGTTGGCAACTGTGGTGAGGGACATGGACTGTCCTACAGAGGATGGAGCCCCTGGCAGAGACTTACTTATGTTGCACAAACAACTCTGCTGATTCGTGGTCAGACATGGTCTTAGGTGGGCTACGGCAGCAGGCCAGAATATCAACAATATCTTGCATATATTGATATGGTTTTTTTGCACATTATATCTTTGCAGGGTGCAGTTGGGCCCTAATGGTTCTGTACACTGTGGCCTCTGTTCACACTGGATGCAATATAGTTAGCACTGGGCAGCCCGCATAAGGCGTCATTAATAGGCTGTGAACCAGACGCTCTGCATTCCTAGTGTGAACATAGCCACATACAGATTGTATCTTTGTGCACTGGTGTGCCACACGGCCAATCCCTGATTGTAGGCTGGCTGTTTCATTTGGTATTAATGCACCTGTGTAGTCCCCATTTTACTAGGGTCTGCTGCACCCTGTCAGTGCATTAGTATTGAGGCCACAGATAAGCCTCTCTGCCTGTTTTTGTTGCTTCTGGTGTTTTTTTTATTTTTAGTTCGCTGTCTGAGGTTTTTATGGGCTACGGCAGCAGGTAAGGCCAGTACTGCAACCTGTAAGCTTCTGCTTCCAAAAGGGTAAAATACTGCAACAATCTGCAGCAAATCCCAGCAGAGGTAGCACAGGTCTCAGGATGCTCAGCACGACAGCTGGACAGTGGACATGTGCCATTAGTTACTGATGGCTATCCGCATCAGAGCCCTGCTGGAGACCATACTGTATCTGTGGGGTCAGGGGCTTTGAGGGGCACAGAACCTGCGGTGGATGTTGCACAGTCCAATAATGTCATTGATGTGGATGAGAACAATATGCATGATGTCTTTGAATTCCCCCCTTTAGTTCCAAGAACACAATGCATGATAGCCCCGTGCAGTAGATTTTGACCCCATTCATTTAGCCCAGTGCAACTCTTCAGGGTCCCCCCAGTAATGCTTGGAGCTGTGGCATGCCGTCCTTTACCTCTGGCGCCAATTATATTGGCCAGTAATTTAAATGGAGGAACATTGTGCGATTCAAGCAGAGAAGTGTCAATGAGGATCTGCCAGACAGGAGATTTGTGGTCAGGGAGCTCCTGTGCCACCAGATGGCGTTTGCACCGGTTAACATCTTGGCAGTAATTAATCTACCAGACAGGCAGGGCTATGATGACAGCTTTAAGCTCATGCCTGACCTGAATAGATTCTGGGTCAATTTCCCCAAGTTCAGAGACCCTGAGGGATGGAGTACGTTCAACGTTATTCCCACCTCTAAGCCTGATACTGTTACCGTTAATGTCATTTTCTGGAATGAGTCTGTTCCCCAGCAGGATATTGTAGTGTGTCTCTGGAGGCATTGTGACCTTGTCTCTGACCTCACCAAAAGTAAAAACAATGATTATATCTGGAAGGGTGGGTGGCAGGTCCTGGAGAAGCTGCCAAGTGTAATAACATCATTGCACATTTGCCCAACTCCTTCATTGGGAGTTTGAAGAGTGTATGTTTCTATCCTGACTAGCCAAGAAAGTGCAGGTCATTTGGCAAATGCTTGTACAGTGGTGAAGTGCAGCCCGTGTGGGGAAGTTTGCCATGTAGCTGCAGACTGCCAGTACATCAGGTGCAACCTCTGTGGTAAGATCCGCCACCCTCACAAGGAATGTCCAGATGTTTTGCACAACATCTGCAAGGACTTTCCTGATGAGGATTTGGTGGCAGGGGCCGATATTCTGGAGGAGGTGGCTTTACTGTCAGGGGAAATACTAACCAGGTCAAAGGTCCACCAGGGGTCTACTCAGATAACACCAGAACAGCAGCATTTACAGGGTGCACAGGGGGTGCATGAGGAACAGCAGTCACAGAAAGTCACTATTTCAGTATTAATAATCAGAGTAAGAGGAAGAAAAAGGACAAGGCCATCCCGAAAACCTGAGCAGGAGAATGACATTATTCCTGTCAGTTTGAACCAAAGTCCAGACTTCTGCAGGTACAATGGTAGTGTTCTGTAACATTCTATTTATTAGATACGATGACAGGGATTTCGTGGCAGAACTAAAATGAATAGTAAGACAAGTGTGTCAGGCCATAGAGGATTGTCCCCTCACGAAAGCAGAAGCCCATACCTGCATCTGGGTAGAGTGTGACATGGAGACTGGTGGTGTACAGAATAACTTAAACTCAGATCTATGATGACTGTCTTTACTTCTCTGTTCCTCTGTTATTGTATTGGGATGGTGGGGTTTTCTTTAATGCTGTTCACATTGCTAGATGTAATTTTTAAATTAAGAAAGGCGAGACACAGTGTATGACCATCTCAGGTATTTGGAAAAAAAAGTTGTCATCTTCCTGCAGGAAGGGACCCCACCACTACGTTAAACAAAATCCAGACCCTAATCAGGACATACCTATACAGCCAAACAATTGACCAAAAAACAGCTGATTTCTTAACAAATCCCCATCCAGTTACACCAGTTTTTTTTACATACTGCCTAAGATTCACAAATCTTTCAAGCCCACCAGGTAGATCCATAGTAGCTTCAACCGACTATTCTGTCCCCTCTCAGTCTGCCTAGAAAAAAATCTAACCCCTTTGATAAAAAACACACAATGATTCCTGCTAGACAAGCCAATTTTTAAACATCATCAAAAGGTCTTAACTCCACATGAGAGCCTGCTAGTTACATTCAATGTAAATAGTCTCTACACTTCCATCATCCATAGCAAAGACATCGAGGAGGTCGAACATCTAACAAGGTTCAACTTGTCTGCTAACGCTATCCATTTTCCCTTGCAATCCTCAATATAGTACTACATGAGAACTTTTTCCTTTTTGAGGATACATACTACATCCAGACACGAGGTTCTGCAATGAGGTCAAATGTCGCACCCGCTTATGCCATTCGAAGAAAATCATATATTCAGTAATCAATTGGTCAACCAACACTCCATTATCTAGCACCGCTATATTGATGACTTTTTATATCTGGCAAGAGTCACCAGAATCCTTAAAATCATTCAGCTCCCCAGACCCAGGAGAGGATGTAACCCTACTAAACTTCTCAAATCAAGGGAGACCTACTGGATCTATATACTGAAAACCCTGACCCCCAAGGGCTTAGACAGGGAAATCAATTGTCATTTATGATTGTTTACTATCGATTATTAACCATTCCCCCCCAGAGACCAGTTGATCTCCCAACTGTTGGTGAGTTATAGACTCTCCACCCCTTCACCTATGGCCCTATGACCATTATGTTGGCCCCTGAACATTTCTTATTGTAAGAGTCCTTTAACTTTATTATACATATAACACACTAGATGTACATTCCTTCAAAATTGTATAAATATTGGCCCAACATACAGTATTATATATACACTTATAACGATAGAAAAATATTTATTTATTTTCTCTGACAGCAATCATACCATACAGGAGTCATACCCTAAAGCCCCGTCTCACACAGCGATATCGCTAGCGAGATCGTGCTGAGTCATAGTTTTGTGACGCAGCATCGAGCTCACCAGCGATATCGCTGTGTGTGACATTCAGCGACGATCAGCCCCCCTGCCGGGTATCGCTGATCGTCGCTGAAATGTCAGGACATTTTTTTGATCGCTGGACTCCCGCTGACAGGCACGCATCGCTGCGTGTGACAGGCGGGAGACCAGCGATCCGCTGGTAACCAAGGTACACAGCGGGTTTCCAGGCGCGGGGCTGTGCCTAGAAACCCGCTGTGTACCTTGGTTACCAGCTCCCTGCATCACGGCGCTGGTATCCAAGGTACACGCGGGTAACTAAGCGATGTTACCCGCAGTGTCGCTGTCCTGATCGCTGCCTGTTTGACAGCTCAGCAGCAATAATGTAGCGATACACCAGCGATCCTGATCGTTGTCGGGATCGCTGGTGTATCGCTATGTGAGACCCAGCCTTAAGTGTCAACCATTGTCTAGACAGTGCCTTTTTATCCCCTCCCTCTAGAATCCCCCCCCCTTGTTTTAAGAAAGCCCCCTCCAAGAAAATCCTAACACCATACAAATAGATTCATCATAGCCATTGTCTTTCCCCATAGAGCTCTAAATGCAATCTGCACGGTAATAGGGCCGGCAAGGTATAACCCTGCCTCCCCCTCTAATCCTTAAGATTGTAGCATTGCAGACGTAGCTCCATGTTCTGAAGAGTCAGCGCTTCCATAACAACCGGCGAGCATGCGCAATCACCATCCTCCAGGTATCGCCGCGTCACTTCCGGTCTTGTGATACAGCTCGCTAATCAGACCGCTATTTAAGCACACACTGAATCAACAATGAACACGCCAGTACCTCAGCAAGGTGCGGGAGCGCCACTCATCCTCCTATTGAGATCAGGTAACGCACACTCTGCACCGCCACCGATCAACCGCCTGCTCAAAAGATACTGCCAAATCAATATTTTATGCATGTAACCCTCCATTTCCTGCCCACAGGGAGGTATCCAGGAACCTCCAATGTAACTCCTATCCTCTGCAGTCCAGGTACAGTGTTTTAGATCAAGGGCATCTATATCTAGCTTGCTTTCATGTATTATCATTCCTCACTCCCCTAGCTTCTGCAGGATCAAATCCACAAGAAAACCTTCCTCTTGACCTTAAAACACAAGAAATCTGTTTCTCTCTATGCAGACTCAGGGTAAACAATTGTAGATACCATGTAGTCTACATGCCACACATACATATACACTTTACCAACGTACCTTGAACACATTACCAAGTTTTGTTTTGTTTCTATTTTTTACCTCTATTTAATTTGCCATTTGCCTTCGGCTACAAGCAATATTGTAATCAACAAAGTGCAAAGAAGAACTTCTTTAATCCTTATATCCATTTCCATGCTTATGATCCTTCTGTATAATCCATGTTAATATGATTTCTCACGATTTTTTTCTTACAGCGACGTAATGATTATGAGCTGGGAGGGGTTGAAACATCTAGTATGTATCACAGTGGCCTATCTGTATCAGCAACCTAATCCGCTCACCTCACTTTTTGAATTTTGTATATGAAGGACTAGAATTAAAACTTTTTTGCATATTTATACCTTTGAGTACGGTGAATATTGGTTCTACATGACTTAGGGCTTCTCAGCCTGTTCCACCAGCGCCTCACCTGAGTGTGCACACTATCATCGTGATATCTTCCTGCAGGAGACACAACTGACGACTCAGGGGCTTACGAGAGACTGAGAGTGAATGGAAGTCGGGTCCATCATTCTGGTCACTGGCTGTGGAGCCTTATGCCGGGATTGCTATTCTTTTTAACACCACTGATGTGACTGTACATAGGATTATGGAAGTGGTTATGGGAAGGTGTCTGATCCTGAAAGTTACTGTCCATGGTAGGCGACTGGCTTATCAACATCTATGGATCACAGGTGTGACTGAACGGGTGTAGCTATTTAATGATGTCAAGCCATCTCTCTTCCTGTGTTAATAGAGGGGGACTTAATGTCATATTGACAAGTGACAGCTACTCAAGCAGGATAGTGACCAGAGATGGCAGGGTGTTAGACAACAATTCTGGAGGCTGGATTAGGCAACGTTTTTTTTACATGGAGAGTCTCACGAAAGGTATCAGTGCCATGAGTGAGAGTTGTCCCATACCCAGACCATTTTGCTCTATATTTTTGCCTGGGGCCACCAAATGTCCTGATGTTGGTAGAGAGTTATGAAAATTTAATTCTTGCCTCCTGGTTGATGTTTCTGTTCACAGAAGTGTTGACTTTCAGGGTCATCTGCACAGAGTGAACTTAAATGACAACATGGTCAAATGGTGGGAGGACTTCAAGGATGATATCAGATCCCTCTTGAGGAGACCGTTAGTAAAGTGAGAAGTATACAATTCATTTACGCAGTCTTAGGTACTTGCTAGTCACTATTTGGCAGGCGGGAATGACAAAGGATTGAGAAGCTGAAATCTGAGATAAGGCAGTATCAGTACAGCATGTTATGTTTAAGTAGGTGAGGAGAAAAAGCAAAAACGGCAATACACCAGAGAGGCTGGAACCTATTGGATTGCAGTAACCTGAACTAACCACACAACTAGAGGTAGCCGTGGAGCGTTCCTACGTTGATCCTAGACGCCTCGTCACAGCCTGAGAGATAACTACACCTAAAAGGCAGAAAGATGAAAGCTATCTGCCCCGGAGCAGATCCCCAAAGAAAATAGGAAGCCCCCAAACATGTAATGGCGGTTAGACAAGAAGAAAGCACGGACACAGACAGAAAATATAATGAGCAAACGCTGGGGCCCAATCTGTCTAGACAGAAAAGTACAGGAAAGAATTCTGACTGCAATCCAACAAAAAACCCTAAAAAATACCAACTCTTCTGATTGCAAAAACACCTGAGATCACACGATCTCCACCACCTAAATCAGATCTCTGGTGTAACAAAACTAAGCCGCAGCCACTGAAAAAAACAGGAAAAAGCAAATGAACAAATAACAGTGGCTACAGATAAACTGAGAGGAGCACAGGCCCCAGAAGGGGACCCAGCTGACCTCCACAAAAGTGCTGAAAATTATGCAAAAAGCAAGCACAAAAAGAAAAGCAGAAAATATCTTATCTGAAAGCAGCAGATGCATGCAAGACTCCAGCAGGCTTCCAGATGAACCAAGAACCAAAATTGAGACAAGAACAATTGATCACCGGCGACCATCATGGGATGGAACCTCCCTTATATCAGTCCAGTCCGTGATCCTAGATTGCCATTCCTCATTGTAAGGTTCCGTACTGTCTGCAACCACCAGAGGGAGCCTCTGCACAGAAACCATCTCCAGCACATTCATAACACAGCAGGTGTACCTTCCTAGTTCTTTAATGGTATTATGGGTTCTTCAGGAAGTGTTCGTTGTAGTTTGTCACCATTCTTTCCATTCATAAAACCTCCATGATAGTCACACACAAGATCTAGTTTTTTAAAGAACTGACTGGTCTCCAGTGCATAGACCCCTATTGTGTCATCTTCCACAATTACAAGTTCGCTCCACTCATGTGATCTAACCATGTGTATAATAATGCTGTTGTCTTTTCCTCTTGATGTGTAGAGTCTAAAGAGCAGCTCAACATTTTGTAAACTTGGTATGGTACTTGTCCAGTTTTGTCTGTCAATGTAGGTCGCCAACTGGTCCTTTGTTGAAGGATGCCTGAAGTGAAAAAGAACATATTGCGTATAAATGCTTACTGAATGTATCTAATACAATGCCATAAGACTTCTACAGATTGGTAATAAAGGAAAAAACGTACCAACAACATCTTCTATCCACTTTTTGTACTGTGCCTGTCTTGGCAGTGCTGTGCAGTATTCTGGCTGATGCTTTGCACATGGTTAATGATGGAACGGGCTCTTTTAGTCTAATTGGGTACTTTTCAAGGAGCTTCTTGAAGCATTCATCTGATCAAGTTGCTTTCCTGCAGTGATTCCTCACACTTAATCTTCCTCTTCTCCTTGGTCTACTCTTTCTGCTGTCCTCTTCCTCACTAGAGATCTGTGAAATTAGACAGACGAGTTTATTAATTTATACTCAATGGTAATGATAAACTAATTGACCAAAGACATTCCATAATACATCATTGCTTAACTCCAATTCTGTTAATATGAGTAGCAGGGCTGCCTATGGCTAGAGACAAGACTCTTACCGTGAGCTTCTCTTCTCCACCATCAACCAACAATGTTGTTAGCATAAGCATGCCATTCATCAATTTCAAATTGGAAATTCTGTCTTGTTGATTGGTATGGTTGATATTTGTTAGCAAATTCTCCATCTTCCTCAAAAAAGGTTTTACCCCTCTGGTAAAAAAGAGCTTTTGTCTCTTGTGCTGTGAAAGGTTGTTGAAATCTAGAAAGAAAAATATATTACTGCTAGTAAATACACACAAGTAAGCACATTATTCCTACAGTTCAAGCAGCATGTCGTTGTACTTCAGTGCTATACCTCAATGCACTGATTCAGACCATCCATTCCAGAAGCACTGGCAATCACCACCTCTTCGTTGAAAAGGAAAGTCCAGCTTCTTGGTGCAGTTGGTAATTTAATGCAGCTTCAATACATGTTACAGTGCAGCACACAGCAAACAGACCCCTCTTGCCAGCCTACACATTTTGACTCCTACACTAAAGCTTCTTAAGAGTCGAAATGCATAGGCTGGCTATAGGGGTCTTTGCTGTGTGATATACTGTAATATGTATTGAAACAGCAATAAATTAGCAACTGCACCAAGAAGCTGGATTTGTCTTCTCAACTATCCTACTGTTCACTTCCAATGGAGCCTTTCCAAGTCCTTCCCCGAATTTGTAATAAGTTGTCCTTTTAATGTCACAAAAATACCAAGGTTACTTACTGGTAGCAGTTTTTCCAGAGCCCATGACAGCAAACCTGAAAGAGGGATCCGCCCTGTAAGGAGAGGAAACCTACTGAAATGAGAGGGCAGTACCTCTCCCCCACATCAGTTGGGTAACAGCATGAGACGACGTCCAAATTAATTATGTATATAACCAACACCAAATCACAAAATCACCCAATCTATAGTGTACGTCCACAAAGTGATAAGGAGGGGGATACACAGGAACTGTCATGTACACTGGAAAAACCGGCTACTGGTATGTAACCTTGGTGTTTTCCCTTCACCAATGATAGCACACCTGAGAAGAGGACAAAAGTAGCCTCTAGTGTTTAAAGAAAGTAGATGGTGAGGACCAGGTAGCGGCCTTATAAAATTGATTGGTCGATACCTCCACTTTCTCTGCCCAGGAGGTTGCCACAACTCTGGTGGAGTGAGCCTTGATGCAGTCAGGGATCAGAGCACACCTCTAGCAGAGTAGGTTAAACTAATGGCTTCCCTAATCCATCTTGCAAATGGTGTCTTTTGTTACCCTGTAACTTCCTATTACCCTGAAAGGCAACAAACAGGGACTGGGCTTCTTCCACTGGCTTGTCATAGACATATACTGCAACAATGCCCTTCTAACATTAAAATTATTATATTTCTCCTCCTCAGAATTTTTAGGGTTATTACAAAAGGAGGGTAGGATCATTTGACTAATTTTAAAGCTACCTTATACAAGGTAGTCGTCTTAAGACCTGATCCGGCTTATCCTCCTATCTGTGTATAATGAGGGTTAGTAGAAAGGGCCTGTATATCAATCACCCTATGGACTGAGGTCAAAGCTACCAATATGATCGTTTTGAGGGTAAGATACTTAGGCGACAACTCCTGCACTGGTTCAAAAGGATCTTTGGTCAATGCTTTAAGCACCATGATTTACATCCCATGGGGGGGCCCTAGGGATTGGGACTGGCTTGGACCTATCACAGGATTTTATAAATCTTGATAACCACCTTATTGGCCGCAAGATTTTAAATATGTAATGCCACCAAAGCCGATACCTGAACCTTAAGAGTACTAGTAGTTGACCCCAGTTCGAACCTTGTCTGAAGGAACGCTAGATGAGACCAACTGGAGGCTTTTGACTTAATGGCTTCCCTAAAAACGCCAATAATTTTTTCTATGTGCGGACATAAATTCTTGTTACAGGCTTTCTACTTCTTAGCAAGGTGGAAACTAACCCTGGTAAAAACCCTTTGAACTCAAAATTGCCCTTTCATTTTCCACACTGCTCGATGGAAGCCTTTTACATGAGTGTGGAATATTGGCCCCTGTGTAATAAGGTCCAGGATCACAGGCAGGATCCATGGATATCAGACAGTGACATGGTTCTTAGGCCTGGGTCACACATGTGAGAAACTCGCACAATTCTCTCGCATGAACACCGGCACTGCCACCGACACTCTGACCGGAGTGTGCGATTGCATGTATTTCTACTCCGGTCCGAGTGCCGGCTGCAGTGGTGGGTGTTCATGCGAGAGACTCGCACGTGTGCCCCGGCCTTAGTAGGGAAAACCATGTTTATTTTTGCCAGAAAGGTACAAATCAGAATCACTCTTGTCTGATCATTTTCACTACTGCTGGAATCATCACTATTGGAGGGAAGGCATAAGCAACCTGAAGTCTAAGGAAATATGGAGGGCATCTACCGCCTATGGGTTTTCCCTTGGGACTAGTGAACAGATTTTTTTTACTTTCCTGTTATGTCTCTCGGCAAACAAATCTATTCCCGGCAACCTCGATAGAGGAACCATCTGCTGAAACACTCGAGAGTTTAGGGCCCATTCCCCTGTTTCATCTGAGGAAGTCTGCCTTGGCATTTTCTGCTCCCTTTTTGTGCAGTGCTGTAAAATGGAAGAAAAGATGTTGCTCAGACACCTGAAAGTTTTCACTGATTCTATTAGGGAGTGAGAAATCGTTGCCCCCGGTTGTTGATATACGCCACTGTAGATTGGTGACATGGTGACCCAGGAGGAGAGGAATAAAGCCCTCTAAAGCTTTTCCCACTGTTTTGATGACCTTCCTTTCTTGGGGAGCGTCCAAGACCCATGAGTTG
Source organism: Oophaga sylvatica (assembly GCA_033576555.1). Lineage (NCBI taxonomy): Eukaryota > Metazoa > Chordata > Amphibia > Anura > Dendrobatidae > Oophaga > Oophaga sylvatica. Next base: position 447,929,698 of record JARQOD010000006.1, read on the forward strand.
TATAGCTCCTCATGTGTGCCCACCCAACCTGAGTTGCTTGCATCAGTTGTTTCCCTGACTAATCTCACTCATTGGACCCCTGATGTTAAATTTGCCCTGCCTACCATGAGAGTGTGTTCCTAAGCTCTAGAGAAAGTTCCACCTTCCCTTCTAAACTCCCTTTTTGTAATCTTTGCGCAGACAGGATTTCCCACCGACGCTGTCTCGTGTGGAACTGGGCCCTTCTGACTCCTGAGATGCAGGATGCTAGGGTTCCCAACAGGTGAGACGGAAGACAAAGTGTGTAGATGTGTGGCCCAGCTGCGCTTGGTACACATGTCTCCTGGAAAATGCACAGATAAGGTAATTGTGAAGCCTGATATTCATTCACATCACACACTTCCAACACTGCCACCAGAGGGCAGCTTAGACTATTTAAGTTAGTGTGACGTAGCAGTAGTGTTCAGTTCAGTCTGAGAGGTTCAGTTCAGTTTCCTGTCTCAGGACAGAGCAGTCTAGTCTTGGAGGGAGAGGAGATAAGACTGAGATCTGACAGAGCTCCTGTAGCTCACCTTATACTGAAGTGGAGGCTAGTACGAGTGGGAAGGAATCACTCTAGCCTAGTCAGAGTTACATCTGAACCTGAAGCAGTTACCTCAGAACAAGCTCCTGTGTTCCCTATGAACGTGGAAAGTAACTCTCAGAGCGTGCATGAGATCAGTCGACAGAAGCTCCTGATAGCCACTCTGGACAGAGTCTTAGGAAGGAAAGAAGGAAGGGAACTACTGCAGTTAATACAACGAGGCAACTGAGGACAGGTCAGTGAGCACTGGAAGGAAAGCTGACATCTACTACCGCTGCTACCCGTGCTTATGTTAAGGGCAAGAGCAGGGCGACAGGCGAGTGGAAAAAGAAGGACAAGTGACCAAGGTGACAGATCATCTTCACTTAATTAACCGGACACCGGGGTCCGAAGCATTGCTAGTACTTCACGTCTAGTAATAAGATACACCGGAATCCTTGCTGGACTTCAAGTCACAGAAGGTAGCCCTAAGCGTTGATACGTAACTGGAGTCAGGGAGAACAGGGACTTTGAGCGGGACGCTGCAAAAGTAAGGACCTCGTTCTTGCCAACCTCTGAGCATCAGAGACAGAAAAGACTCTACCACAATGTCAGCCGGGCGAAGCTGCTATAGAAAGAGTTAAACTTGACTTCATGCAAGTTAGGACTCACATACACTTCAAGGAGAAAGGAGGCCTTAAACCTGCTCAGCAATCCCCTGAATGTGCATTCTCCAACCTGACCAGCTTCCCGGGACATACCTGCCAACAACATCAGTAAAGGTATGGAAAGAGACTGAATTGTGTGTGACTGACTTATTCTGCAACACCATTGACTTTGAGGGAACAGTCCCACCTGTGGGGGACTTAACATCCAGCTGCCTCATAACATCCCCTCAGAAGATTCATATTGCAGCGCTGGTCAAATTGATCAGAAACCACAGGTGGCGTCACGAACAACTATTACTACAATCCCCTGTAAATATATCCCCCATTGTATGAGCGCCCAGGGCCACGGACCGAGCTCTGCTGCCAGTGACATTCCCCATAGACTTCCATGGCTCGGTGCCGAGTACCCCATAGCCCTGGTACCCACACCACTCGGTGTGTGCGACTCATATACAAAGGCAATGATCACCAAATAAAAATGTCTAATATTTATTAAGGTACAAATGTATAAGCAAAGCAAAACACATTTAAAAAAAATTTAAAAAGCCAAACATGTTATACCTAAACACAGCTGAAATGCCAGATAAGGACCAACCAGATTCCTCCACTATGTGCACAGGGGCGTGCTGGAAAACAAAAGCACATGTGTCGACCCGCCACCACAATTGTGGATTACCAGGGCAATGGGGTACTCAGAGCCGAGCCCATGGAAGTCTATGGGGATTGTCACAGGTAGCTGTGGCTCGGTCTGTGGCCCTGGCGGTCTGGCGTATGTTGGGGATATATTTACAGGGGATAGGTTTATATACAGTTCGTGACGCCACCTGTAGTATTCTGGTAATTTATACCAGCGCTGCTGTAGATCTCTGAGGGGATGGTGATGCAGCTAGATGTCGGGTCCCCTACAGGTGGGACTCTTCCCTCAGGTCGGTAGTTAGGTAGGGATTGTGCAGGCATGCAATAATAACTCAGTCTCACACCGTCAGCGTCTTTCCATACCTTTACTTGTAAGATGTTCAAGCAGGTCCCAGGGAGGCTGATGGGGTTGGTGGAGGATGAGCTTTGAGGCAACAGCTAAGCAACTTAGGGCCTCCTTTACTGTCCAATGAAGATGAGTACGACCAGCCTGAAGCGTAGTCCCCTCTATGATTCCAGCTTATCCAAAGCTGTGCTTCCCAGTCAGTTTAGTGTTAGGAGCCTTTCTATGAGGGAGCTGAATTCTTATTTTGTCCTGCAGAGACTCAAAGTCTTCACTTCCCCTGACCCCAGTTACGTACTGACTATAAGGGGGTGTTTGCCGCGACCTAGGGTCCGGTAAATCTCTGGTTTTCTCTTCACTATGCTTGTAGCTAATAGTGATCCTTCGGTCCCCAGTAACCGGTAGCAATGTGCAGGACTCTTCCAAGCCAAACGCACTTTTCCAATAATCTTCCTTCCACTTTGCCCTTCGATTTGCTCGACTCTTAATAGTTAGTTCAGTCTTTCTTCCAGTGGGGCACAGCTCTGACTAGGCTAAGGTGAATTAGACCACCTGTACCAGCCTCCACGTTCTGAACTGATGACAGGCTCAAACTGGACACGTCTACTCTGTCCAAGGACAGGAAACTGACTGACTAGAAAATCACTCCCTCCCACACCCCTGCTGGGTGTGTCAGAAGTGTACATGATGTCATGAAGAGACCTTAACTGTTACCTCTCCACTCATCCTCCTGGTATTGTGTACCAGGGCTACACATTCCCCCATGGTAAACGACAGCACTCCCGGGCTGTAAAATACAAAAGAGACATTTTTGTTTATGCATGAAAACATTAAACAATTAACATTGGTTCGTCCCATCCGGGAGGTGAGGAAATCTTGAACGTTGCAAACAATAACATTATATATAAATACAAAAGTATTAAATAGCATTCAATAAATATACGGTATACTTGTGAAGGACCCGCACCAAACCTTCAACGTGGGTCCTGGGTGGGCTGCAGGACATCCGAATGCAGACCTCACTCAGTGCCACACCACACGGGTTTTTGGTTCAGAGGTAAGTCAAGGTTTCATGTGAAACCATTAAAAAGGCACAAAGTGCAACTATTTACAGGATACAGTTTTTGGGCTGGCTCAGTCCTCAGCCTCTGAGTCCATTGTTAAACGAAGACATAATAGGGAAAACACATTTATATATATAGACTTTTTACAATGTTCACATAAATTCGTTATAACTACTGCTGATATCTAATGGGTAATTTCCCTTTTGTGATTCTCTCTGATCTACGTGGTGTAGTTTCAGGTATATCAAGTTGCGATCTGTCTGCACTGCGTAACGGCAAACTATAGAACTGCCTTAATCTTTCTATGGATCTGGCAAGCGTACTGATGGCTGGGCGGTGTGAGTCAGCTTCACCAGGGGATCCCATAGTATGGGGCGCTGCTTCAGATGATCCATCTTGAGGTTCCACAGGTTGAGGTGTTGCTGGGATGGGTAACTCCTGAGCGGGCTCAACTGGCACCACAGGCACAACTGGAGGTAAAACTTCCTCTTGTGGCTGATAAAACTGCAACACTGGAATTATCACAGCATCTCCCAGTCGGGGCCAATCCGCAGGAAAATCTCCCAGATCTGTGTGTAGGACCTCTTCCTTTCTTTCTCCTTGATTGAGGACAGGGTTCTTTTCACAACGCTTTAAGTGTTCTGGACACAACTTCAAATGATCTCTGGACACAGTGGTTGTTGTTCTTCCTCCGTCTTTACTGACGACACAAACTTTTCTGTTGTCATATTTAGAATCTTGTATGACGTAGGGTTCTTGCTCCCACTGATTATCCAATTTGTGCATCTTCCTTTTTCTTTTTAATACTACCTCTCCAGGCATCAAAGGCTTGGCAGGAGCATTTCGGTTGTAAACATCTTCCTGTTTCTCCCGTGCCTTATTAAGACTTTCCTCTACACAGATTTGTACTCTTCTGTATTGCTCTTGCCGATTGACGTCCCAGTTTTCAACAGCGTCGTCTGCCTCCGGTTCTACCACTCCAAGTTCTAAATCCATTGGTAGTTTTCCGGGCCTTGCTCTCATAAGATAGGCTGGAGTGCAGTTAGTTGAGCTTACAGGTATATGGTTGTACAAATCAACCAAATCAGGTAGTAAATCCGGCCATCGATTCCTGTCTTCCAACGGTATGGATCTCAACAAGTCAAGGACAATATGGTTCATCTTTTCACAAAGACCGTTGGTTTGAGGGTGGTATGGTGTTGTTCTTATTTTCTTGCACCCGTACATGTGGCAGAATTCCTTGAATAAATCGGCTTCAAAAGCAGGTCCCTGATCGGTTAAGACTTGCTCGGGATACCCATGCGGTCTGCAGAAACTTGCTTGAAAGGTCTTCGCTGCCGTCACTGCGGTCTGGTCTTTCACTGGAACGACTACCAGAAATCTGGAGTAATGGTCCACCATGGTCAAGGCGTATGAGTATCCAGATCTACTTGGCGACAATTTGACGTGGTCCAGGGCCACAATCTCCAGGGGACGAGTCGTCCGGATAGGTTGCAGGGGGGCCTTCTGACTTCCGTAGTCCTTTCTTCTGAGACCACAGGGTCCACAGTTCCGACACCACCTCTCGATGGAGCTGCGCATCCCTACCCAATAGAACCGGCATCTCAACAGGGTCTCCAGCTTTCTCCAGCCAAAGTGTCCTGCTTGATCGTGGTATGCTTCCAACACCATTGGGACGTCTGCCTTGGGGACCACGATTTGCCAGACCATCTCATGGGTTCTGGGGTTGACGTATCTCCTGCACAACTTCTCACGGTATAGGAACAACCTGCTTTTCTCGTTCCACAGGAGCTTGGCTGACATGGGTGCATCCTTTTCCAGAGAGGAGCCTTCCTGTCTTAACAACTCCTTGATGCGGCTGACCACTGGATCACTGTCCTGAGTCTCTTTCCAACTGTGATGGGGTAAAGGATTTAATGTTGCACCATACTGCTTTCTGTGAACTCGATGCTCGTGGACTACCCCATTTCGATGGAACGCAGGTAGCTCAATTTCTTCCAGGTCGTCCGATTCTTCTTCCGTGTCAGAGTCATGCGGCCTTCGGGACAACGCATCAGCATTAGCATTCTTTCGACCTGCCCGGTACTTGATAGTAAACTGGTAATTGGACAACCGAGCCATCCATCGCTGCTCCATGGCACCCAGCTTGGCGGTTTCCAGGTGCGTTAAGGGGTTGTTATCTGTAAACGCAGTGAACTTATTGGAGGCCAGATAGTGCTTAAATCTTTCAGTAATGGCCCAGACCAGCGCCAGAAACTCTAGCTTGAAGCTGCTATAATTTTCCGGATTCCTTTCAGTTGGCCTGAGTTTTCTGCTGGCATATGCGATGACTTTTTCTTGGCCATTCTGCTTCTGACTGAGAACTGCTCCCAAACCTTCATTACTGGCGTCGGTGTACAACAGGAACGGTTGGCTGTAATCAGGATAGGTTAAGATCTCATCACCTGTCAGGATCTCTTTCATCTTTTGGAATGCTTCAGCCTGTTCTTTACCCCAATTGAAAGGAGGGTTTCTGCTCTTTAGGGATTGTCCTACTAGGAGGTCCTGTAAAGGGGCTGCCTTCTTCGTGTAATCTTTCACGAATCTCCTGTAGTAACCCGTTAGTCCCAGGAACTGTCGCACTTCCTTAAGGTTTTTCGGCTCCGGCCACTTCTGGATGGCGGTGACTTTCTCTGGGTCCGGCGCTACTCCTTCCGAACTGACGATGTGCCCCAAGTATTGTACCTTCTGTTTGAGTAGATGGCATTTTGAGGGTTTTAATTTCATCCCATACCTGGACAGGGACTCAAACACTTCTGCCAGGTGCTTCAGATGGTCCTCATATGTCTTGGAATACACGATAACGTCGTCTAGGTATAGCAGCACGGTTTCAAAATTGAGATGTCCCAGACAATTTTCCATCACTCTCTGAAATGTTCCTGGGGCACTACTGAGCCCAAACGGCATTCTGTCGAACTCACAGAGCCCCATTGGGGTGGTGAAAGCCGTTTTCTCACGATCCTCCTCAGCCACAGCCACTTGCCAGTAACCACTAGTCAGATCAAGGGTAGAAAAGTAGTTAGCCGTTTTCAGAGCAGCTAATGATTCCTCTATGCGCGGTAACGGGTATGCATCCTTGTGTGTTATGCGGTTCACCTGCCTGTAATCCACACACATTCTCATACTACCATCTTTCTTTTTAACCAGAACTAGAGGGGCTGCCCAGGGGCTACAACTATCCCTTATCACCCCAGCTTTCTTCATATCATTCAACATTTCTTTAGCCTTCTGATAATGAGCTGGAGGTATGGGCCTATACCGCTCTTTGATGGGAGGATGATTGCCAGTAGGGATATGATGTTGTACTCCCTTAATGATCCCAAAATCAAGTGGATTTTTGCTAAACACTTGGGCGTACTCTTGCACCACCCGTAATACCCCTTGCTTCTGGTGAGCGGGAGTGGTGTCCGTCCCAACATGGAGTTGCTGACACCATTCCGCCACCTGAGTTGCTGGGTCATTGTCCTCCTCTATTTGACAGGAGTCTAAGGACTCAGCCGGGAGAATAGAATTATTATCAACAGCATGAAGTTTAGCAATGGTTGCATAACGGGGTAAATTTACCTCATCATCTCCCCAATTGAGAAGCCGTACCGGTACTCTTCCATTCACCACTTCTACTACTCCCCTAGCAGTCATAAGTGTAGGTCTATGTTCTGAATGGTGGGGTTCTACTACAGCTTGGTAATTCTGTCCTCTCAGACCTATGGCTGCCCTGCACCAAATGATCATTTCACTCATTGGGGGTATCACAATAGGATCCGAGTCAGTGACCCGTACATTACCAATTTCGCCGTCGGTAAGCTTCGCTTGCTGCTGACACACCAGGGCCCGGATCTCTCTTTGGATTACTCCTCTCTGCCTTGGTCGGGCAATCTCAGCGAGCTGTTGGAGTAAGAACACAACTTCTCCCAAACAATTACCGATAATGTTAGTACCCAAAATGATATTTAAACCGTTCTCCTCATTTACAGTCTTTACTACCAGAAGCCCCTGGTCTTTCAACTCCTCTCTGCCCACCTTTACATCTACACATTTTGTTCCGAGTACTTCTACAGGAAGACCATTCGAAGCATACACAGTAAAGTCAAGGCTCGGAGGTTTAAGACTGTCCATTGACCAGTACTTGGTATATAGAGCATCAGGTATTAGGGTCACCTGGGACCCAGTGTCTAACAATGCTGGAACAGCAATACCATCTAGAATAATAGACAGGTAGGGTCGCCCGCCCACATACCTGCGGTTCCAGTCTAGGGGGCCTGACGGGTATTCTCCTGGGTGTTGGCCCTTGGACCCAGGTTCTGCCCGTTTAAAGGACACTGTGTAGACAGATGACCTTTCCGGTTGCAGCGGTAACAGATGATCTCTCGACGAGAAGGGTGTTGATCAGAGGTTGCTCCTGGGGGTGGCGTTGTCCTCCTCCGGGGGGGCGACGTCTTCTTTCTTCTCCGGTGCATCCACGGAACGTCCTCTGGGCAGTCAGCTAACAAGATCTTCCCTTCCTCTTCTTTCCGCAGCTGTAGGGCACTCATCACAGCGGCCAGATTTTTAGTCAGCTGGCGCACCTCTGAGCGCAGACAGTCCAATTCACTAGGAGGTGTCACCTGCGTTTTGGTTTCTGCCACTAGCGGGGAACAGGGGGTTACTGCCGGTTCCAGAGTGACTTCACCCTGATGATGTTGGGTGGCCACCTCAGGTTTGCCCAGGGGCCGCAGCCCTTTTATTGCCATGTCTTTTAGGGCATCAAAGGTAGCATCCGGATGATCTAAGGACCACCAATTTACAGTTCTGCGTTCCTCTGGGGATCTCAATCCCTGTATAAATTGTTCTTTCAGCATTCTATTCTCGTCGATAGCATTTAAATTGTTAATTTGCTTGAGGGCTCTCAGGGCTCCCTGTAGTCGGCAAGCATAGTCCCGAATGCTGTCACCTGGCTGTTGTGAACAGTGATAGAAGGCCAACCGGAGATCCGTTTCTGTGCGGTCTTCAAATATGGCATGTAGCTTAAGGAAGATCGCAGGTACCGACTCCTGATCAACGGTATCCCAAGTCTCCACTTCCCTCTCAGCAGCGCCAGTTAGCTGCCCTATTAGCACAGCAGCTTTTTGTCTCTCAGGCATGGAGTACATTTCTAGGATGCTGCATAACTTCCGCTTGAAGCCTGCTAATGTGCCTGGCTCACCGCTGTATTGGGGAAGCCATTTCGCCCCAGGCATATATGGGAGCGTTAGTGGCATGATCGGGACTACCGGACTGGGTGCAGGGCCTGCGCCCCCATCTGGCGCTACAATACCAGACGGTGCGGGATTGGGGACTCCGGCCGGGGCCGCACTGTCAGCCGGTTGTTGTGACATCTTAGCGCCCCCTTGGTTAAACGGAGCCTACCGGTTTCAGATGCTGCTACTTCACAGGCACCGCAGTGGGAACAGGACCTTCGTCGCAGGCGCTCTGATGTCAGAGCGTTCACTTCCTGTCGCAGGACCTGCCGCTCTATTTTGCGATGCAATTTGCGATGCGGATTGCAATGCAGATTGTGATGCAGTTTGCTATGCGGATTGTGATGCAGATTGCTATGCAGTTTGCGATGCGGTTTGCGATGCAGATTGCGATGCGGTTTGCGATGCGGTTTGCTATGCAGTTCGCGATGCGGTTTGCAAAGCAGATTGCTATGCAGTTTGCGATGCGGTTTGCGACGCAGATTGCTATGCAGTTTGGGGTGCAGGTTGGGGGCGTGTCCAAGACTTTGCACGCTTTTTCAGGTCCGCCCACCTTCTTCTCCAGCGCCTGAGGGCGCGAATATGGCGGCAAAATGGCGGATTTTAGCGCCAAACAATAGCAACAGTCTTTTTCATCAAAACACTCCACAGGCACACAGGGCTCGCAATGCTGCAAGTTTCGGATCCTGTTCGTGACGCCAAGTTTTTGTGTCGACCCGCCACCACAATTGTGGATTACCAGGGCAATGGGGTACTCAGAGCCGAGCCCATGGAAGTCTATGGGGATTGTCACAGGTAGCTGTGGCTCGGTCTGTGGCCCTGGCGGTCTGGCGTATGTTGGGGATATATTTACAGGGGATAGGTTTATATACAGTTCGTGACGCCACCTGTAGTATTCTGGTAATTTATACCAGCGCTGCTGTAGATCTCTGAGGGGATGGTGATGCAGCTAGATGTCGGGTCCCCTACAGGTGGGACTCTTCCCTCAGGTCGGTAGTTAGGTAGGGATTGTGCAGGCATGCAATAATAACTCAGTCTCACACCGTCAGCGTCTTTCCATACCTTTACTTGTAAGATGTTCAAGCAGGTCCCAGGGAGGCTGATGGGGTTGGTGGAGGATGAGCTTTGAGGCAACAGCTAAGCAACTTAGGGGCCTCCTTTACTGTCCAATGAAGATGAGTACGACCAGCCTGAAGCATAGTCCCCTCTATGATTCCAGCTTATCCAAAGCTGTGCTTCCCAGTCAGTTTAGTGTTAGGAGCCTTTCTATGAGGGAGCTGAATTCTTATTTTGTCCTGCAGAGACTCAAAGTCTTCACTTCCCCTGACCCCAGTTACGTACTGACTATAAGGGGGTGTTTGCCGCGACCTAGGGTCCGGTAAATCTCTGGTTTTCTCTTCACTATGCTTGTAGCTAATAGTGATCCTTCGGTCCCCAGTAACCGGTAGCAATGTGCAGGACTCTTCCAAGCCAAACGCACTTTTCCAATAATCTTCCTTCCACTTTGCCCTTCGATTTGCTCGACTCTTAATAGTTAGTTCAGTCTTTCTTCCAGTGGGGCACAGCTCTGACTAGGCTAAGGTGAATTAGACCACCTGTACCAGCCTCCACGTTCTGAACTGATGACAGGCTCAAACTGGACACGTCTACTCTGTCCAAGGACAGGAAACTGACTGACTAGAAAATCACTCCCTCCCACACCCCTGCTGGGTGTGTCAGAAGTGTACATGATGTCATGAAGAGACCTTAACTGTTACCTCTCCACTCATCCTCCTGATATTGTGTACCAGGGCTACACACACACACCAACCGTGTTCTGGAAAGATACCTATACAAGATAAGAACAGTCCATATGCTGCAATGGATAAATTATAAACCTGAACAGGAGAAAATGATAAAGAGTTCTACACTGCTGGGGCCCCTGAACAATAAAAACACTGCATAGAAATGCTGCATGAAAAAATAAACAGTTGGCAGAAGCAAAAATAAGGTAGTGAATCCAGAAAAAGGCTGAATAAGACCTGATGGTGAAGGAATAAAGTGAGAATCAACCTGTCACATCATGTATGTAGAGGAAAAGGAGCCCCACGCGTATCGCCACACTGCGTGGCTTCCTCAGGGGAGAGTGAAGGAGAAAAGTTTGTTTGTCAGCTTACATGATACAGTCATGGCCAAAAGTTTTGAGAATGACACAAATATTATATTTTCACATGATCTGCTGCCGTCTGGTTTTTATGTGTTTGACAGATGTTTTTATCACAGACAGAAATATAATAATTGCAAACATATGAGTAACAAAAGCTTATATTGACAGTTAGAATGAGTTAATGCAGCAAGTCAATATTTGCAGTGTTGACCCTTCTTCTTCAGGACCTCTGCAATTCTCCCTGGCATGCTCTCAATCAACTTCTGGACCAAATCCTGACTGATAGCAGTCCATTCTTGCACAATCAATGCTTTCATTTTGTCAGAATTTTTAGGTTTTTGTTTGTCCACCCGTCTCTTGATGATTGACCACAAGTTCTCAATGGGATTAAGATCTGGGGAGTTTCCAGGCCATGGACCCAAAATCTCTATGTTTTGTTCCCTGAGCCATTTAGTTATCACCTTTGCTTTATGGCAAGGTGCTCCATCATGCTGGAAAAGGCATTGTTGATCGCCAAACTGCTCTTGGAGGGTTGGGAGAAGTTGCTCTTGGAGGACATTCTGGTACCATTCTTTATTCATGGCTGTGTTTTTAGGCAAGACTGTGAGAGAGCAGATTCCCTTGGCTGAGAAGCAACCCCACACATGAATGGTTTCAGGATGCTTAACAGTTGGCATGAGACAAGACTGGTGGTAGGGCTCACCTTGTCTTCTCCGAATGAGGCGTTTTCCTGATGTCCCAAACAATCGAAAAGGGGATTCATAGAAAATAACTTTACCCCAGTCCTCAGCAGTCCACTGCCTGTACCTTTTGCAGAATATCAGTCTGTCCATGATGTTTTTTTTTGGAGAGAAGTGGCTTCTTTGCTGCCCTCCTTGAGACCAGGCCTTGCTCCAAGAGTCTCCGCCTCACAGTGCGTGCAGATGCACTGACACCTGCCTGCTGCCATTCCTGAGCAAGCTCTGCACTGCTGGTAGCCCGATCCTGCAGCTGAAACTTTTAAGAGACGGTCCTGGCGCTTGCTGGTCTTTCTTGGTCGCCCTGGAGCCTTTTTGGCAACAATGGAACCTCTCTCCTTGAAGTTCTTGATGATGCGATAGATTGTTGACTGAGGTGCAATCTTTCTAGCTGCGATACTCTTCCCTGTTAGGCCATTTTTGTGCATTGCAATGATGACTGCACGTGTTTCTTTAGTGATAACCATGGTTAACAGAAGAGAAACAATGATGCCAAGCACCAGCCTCCTTTTAAAGTGTCCAGTGGTGTCATTCTTACTTAATCATGACAGATTGATCTCCAGCCATGTCCTCATCAACACCCACACCTGTGTTAATGGAGCAATCACTGAAAAGAGGTTAGCTGGTCCTTTTAAGGCAGGGCTGCAATGATGTTGAAATGTGTTTTGGGGGATAAAGTTCATTTTCTAGCCAAATATTGACTTTGCAAGTAATTGCTGTTAAGCTGATCACTCTTTATAACATTCTGGAGTATATGCAAATTGCCATTAGAAAAAGTGAAGCAGTAGACTTTGTAAAAATTAATATTTGTGTCATTCTCAAAACTTTTGGCCAAAACTGTATAATCAAGTAAATTACCTGTGGACCAGTTGTAGAGGTGAGATGGCATCTGGTACCAGGAACTGAGCAAAGGGAGACAATTATTTACATATTAAAAAAAAAAAAAAAAAAAAAAAAAAAGAGAGGACAGCACCTCCAAAAATCATACAATGATCTAATGGCTCTTGGCAAAAACATAAATGAACATGAGGTTCTTAGTTTAACATTCTGATCAGACTGTTTGAAGCCCACTGCCGCATCAAGGCAAACCTCGTAGTGGGTTCTACTGCCCTAACAGAGCGGCGCTGTGCGCCAACCACTGCCACACCGGCAATGCACAAGCAAGGCAGATGGCCTGGTGCCCCACAGCACCCACACTGCAAGACCGAGTCCCCATGATTCCAGACCGCGCCGTCCCACCAGCAAAAAGCCACAGCAAAAATGGCCGCCGCACAGCACCCACACCTGCCCTGCAATGCCCTGCTGGTGCATTGCTGCGGTGACAGTGGTCGCCACGCGGCTCCGCTCTGTTAGGGCGGTAGGACCCACTACGAGGTTTGCCTTGATGCGGCAGTGGGCTTCATAAAGTCTGATCAGAATATTAAACTAAAAACCTCATGTTCAGTTATATAATTTTTGCCTAGCGGCTTAAGATCAACGTATGATTTTTGGATGTGCGGTTCATGCTTTTTTTTCTTTTTGTGCAAAGCATTTACATATTTAAACTAAATACACGTGTGCCTGCACATACTAAAGTTCCAATTACAAAGTAAGCGACGCATATGTGCAGATGCTACAGGACCTGTAAGTTACATAGTAACGTGTGTGCATGCGCACTGAGTACTATCAAATAAAGTAAAGAGGACCTTAGGGTCGTGTGTCCTTACTGGTGCAGGCACATAGGTTTGCATCAAACGGCACATGCGCATGCAGTGTTGATACCCATAGTGCATGACACAAAGGACCTGTATACATCAAGACCTTCCGGTCACATGGCTGAGTATGATGCATGAGCATTATCGGCGACAATGGTGCATGATACAAAAGGACCTGTGTACATCAGGACCTTTGATCACATGGCTAAATATGCGCAGGCTTAGTGCAAGAAGGGCAAAAACTCGCAGATGACAAATTGACGCCTGCGTAATGCAAATGCCAGTCAGCAGAAAAATGACAAAACCAATGTAGGTACAAAAGAGAGTGCGCTCAGAAAGTAAAACGATAAGAAAAACGCAAGTACTATCCACACAGTAGGAGAAGTGGGATTTATTGGTTTGGTGTAATAAATATTATGAGACCAAACTTCATAAGCACAGCAATAGCTGAAAGCAGACCTAAAGGTCTGAGGACCATGTAAATATGGGTAACAGTTGGACTGCTATCTTGTATAGGCATCTTTCCAGAATACGGTTGGTGTGTGCTTTATTCCAGCACGCCCCGGTGCACATAGTGGAGGAATCTGGTTGGTCCTTCTCTGGCCTTCCAGCTGTGTTTAGGTGTAGCCTGTTTGGCTTTAATGGTTTTTATATGTATGTGTTCTGTTTTGCCTATATATCTGTACCTTAATAAAATAGACATTTTTCTTATGATTGGTGATCGTTGCCTTTGTATACACACTACTTGTCTTCCTTCTCAACGGTGCCTTTACAAGTGTGTGGCTAGTGATCCCATATTTATATCATTTCTAATTCATTTGTAGTGCCCTCAGTTTTTTTGTAACTACTAGGGTTCCCAACAGGGACATAGCTTCCAAAGATACCTTAAGGCCTCTTTCACACATCCGTTTTTCTCATTGCGGCGCCCCCGGCATTTTTCAGCAGCGCCGCATCACAAAACCGTATGCACCGCATGCGGTTTTTTTTCCCATAGACTTTCATTAGCGCCGGATGGCGCCGCATGCCACTGCGGCGCGTCCGGTTGGTGCCGGATGCAGTGTCTGGTCACCGTCCGGTGTCTGGAAAAAACGTTGCATGTAACGTTTTTTGTCTGCGGCGAAAAAGCCGCATGCGCCGGATGCGGCGCGTGCGGTATTTTTTACAATGAAAGAAAGTCTATGGACGCCGCAATGCGCTGCATCCGGCTTGAGCCGCATCCGGTAGCCGCATCCGGTTTTTTAATTACACAGACCTATAAATATGTTTGTTGATACTTTTTTTATTAATGAAAAAAATAAATAAATAAAGTTGAATAAATAAAGTTTAATATAAAAAAAAGGTTATTTCTATGTTAAACATTTGGCCAAAAGGCCTAATTTTATAACAATTATATTAAAAAAAAATTTTTTAAATAAATTGTTCATTGGTTTAACATTGTTGCTGTCTTTAATTTATAGGATGTTAGTTTTAAATTTGTTATACAGGTACAGATAACTTTGTAAAAAAGGTTGCATTTATGAACCTTTTAGCCAAAGTTATGTCCCGGTTTTCTATTATCTTTTCACTAAAAATGTGTACTTTTTTAGATTATCCCCTACCCCATGTTTCCCCAACTGCAGTCCTCAAGGCCAACCAACAGGTATTGTTTTCAGGATTTCCTTTGTATTGCACATGTGAGGCAATTATCACCTGAGCAATACAAAGAAAAGACTGAAAACTTTACATGTTGGTGGGCCTTGAGGACTGCAGTTGGGGAAACATGGCCTATAATGTACACTTTTTTAGGACAAATGGTGAAATACTTTTAATACAATTTCACCTTTTGTCCAAAAAAGGGTACATTGTAGGCCATGGGTCCCCAAATCCAGTCATCAAGGCCAACCAACAGGTATTGTTTTCAGGATTTCCTTTGTATTGCACAGGTGAGGCAATTATCACCTGAGCAATACAAAGAAAAGACTGAAAACTTTACATGTTGGTGGGCCTTGAGGACTGGAGTAGAGGAACCATGGTCTACAATGTACACTTTTTTGGACAAAAGGTGAAATAAAACAGCCATGGACACAACAATGGCAAAAAGGTTACAGTAGAAAACACACAAGAAGGTAGACAAGTAAAAATATTAAAGGTTTATTGTGGGTAAAGAAAATTATTAAAAGAAACAATACATTTATCACACTCTGTCATCCTGCCAGTCAACACTACCTTCCGGTGACACAAAGTATTGAGCAAACTTGTCCCTCATTCTGGAAACCGCGACTGTACTGCGAGTGGTATTGTTGCTGTAGTCGTGCAAAGTTGTTTCTTGATTGTGGTCCTCCAGAGAAATTGGTTCCTTGGTTAGTACAAAATTATGGAGGACCACGCACGCTTTCACTACATCATCAACAGTCTCGGTCTTCAAATTAATTGCAGTCAAAAGGACACGCCATTTTGCTGTCATAATGCCAAAGGCACACTCCACCATCCGTCTGGCTCTTGTGAGGCGGTAGTTAAATATCCGCTTTGTATGTGTCAATTCTCTGCTGGCGTACGGCTTCAATAGGTGTTGAGACAGCTGGAATGCCTCATCACCTAAAACACGAATGGCATCGGTGGGCCTGAGGTTTGAGGCAGTGGCCTGGGGGGGGGGGGAATGAAAACGGTTTCCATACAATTTACGTCCCATAGCAGATAGTTTAAACACATTGGGAGTCATTAGACCGTCCATAAGACCCAATGTCCACCGCGATAAACTTGTAGTGCGCATCTGCAATAGCCATCAGGACGATAGAGAAATACTTTTTATAGTTAAAAAAATTCAGATCCAGTTCCTTTTGGCTTTTGAATGCGGATGTGCTTTCCATCAACGGCCCCCAGGCAATTGGGGAACTGGCAGATGAGTAGAAACTGGTCCGCTATTTGAAGCCATCGCTCTGTTGTTGGCTCTGGAATAAATTCTTCAACCAAAGTATCCCACAGAGCACGACAAGTGTACTTTATTATGCCGGATAGTGTTGAGATTCCCATCCGATACTGAAAATGGAGCGATGCCAGCGTCTCACCAGTTGCCAGAAATCTGAAAACAAATTAGAAAATACAAATTATTTTAGAAACGCAGCATTACATACCAGAACTCAGCTACGACTATTGGAGATACCAAACATAATCACATCTATGACAAAGACTGTTTTATAACTAAATTTGGGGATACTCATGTGGTTTCCTAGTTGTCCTGTGATGTTCAATTAATGATAAAATTACAAGTGCGCTCAAGCAAACAGATCCAATACATATAGCTTACCTTATAGTCACCATGAGACGCTCCGCCGGAGATATTGAGAACCGACAGTAGGTGTCCGATTTTTTAATTTTGTCTCCAACACGCTCCAGCAAGTCATCAAAGTTTTCTTTCTTCATCCGCAGATAGGCAAAGAACTTATCTGGATTTTGTCGCAGCTCCATGTTTAGTGTGGAATAGACACCACGAGTTAATCTCTGTGCCGTAATGGGGTGGATCCACAAACGCCGGCGTCTTCGCTGACGTCTAATGCGCTGCTCCTCAAACTTTCGCTCCTTCTCCAGAACGATAAACCTCAATCGATTCATCTCCGCAGTAAAATCAACAAGATTCCTGAAGATATTGCCGATAATGACATCCATGTTCGCCAATCACTTGCTACTTGCTCTTCTCTCAAAACTGCACTTGCTCCTCTACAACCTGTCAAAGATGGGCTGTAGGAGCAGTGTATATATAGGATTACAGTAGCCAATCATGTTTGGAACCCCAAAAAGGGTGGTCTTAAAAAACCGGATCCGGCGCATACGCCAAACCGGATACACCGGATGAGACGGATGCGTTTTTTTGCCGCATTTGTGAACCGGATGCGGCAAAAAACTGGATGCGGCGCATCCGTTTTTCATACAAAATACCGGATGCGGCACTGCGGCTAAATGCCGGGGGCGCAGTTTAGGCGCCCGCCAGATGTGTGAATGAGGCCTAAGGAAAACTCTATGGCTGCTGAGGCCAAGTTTACAACCTTGTCCACGAGTAACAAACAAGTCTGAATTTCGGAATTCAGAACAAAGCCCAGGAAGGTTTGTACTCTTATGGGTTTTAGCCTTGATTTCTGAGTGTTCACCATCTAGCCCAGATTTTGCAAGACCGTTGTCCTCCGATTTTCCCTACTATGAGGAAGTCATCTAGGTAAGGCATTATGACTGTATTAGAGATGCGTAAAAAGGCTGTCGTCTCTTCTATTAACTTGGTGAAGACCCTCGGAGCTAACGACAATCCGAATACACTGTGTGCAGAATTAGGCAAGTTGTATTTGAGAGGATTCTTTTTATTATTGAACAACTATGCTCTCAATCAACACAAAAGACTCAAATATCAAAGCTTAATATTTTTGGAAGTTGGAGTGGGTTTTTTTTTTAGATTTGGCTATCTGTTTGTGCAGGTAACTCTTACTGTGCAGAATTATTAGGCAACTTAATAAAATCCAAATATATACCCATCTCACTTGTTTATTTTCACCAGGTAAACCAATAGAACACAAAATTTAGAAATAAACATTTCTGACATTCAAAAAAGAAAAAAAAAAAAAGTGACCAATATAGCCACCTTTTCTTTACGATGACACTCAGACGCCTCCATCCATAGATTCTGTCAGTTGCTTGATCGGTTAACAATCAACATTGCGTGCAGCAGCCACCACAGCCTCCAGACACTGCTCCGAGAGGTGGACTGTTTTCCCTCCCTGTAGATCCCACCATAGCCTCCAGACACTGCTCCGAGAGGTGGACTGTTTTCCCTCCCTGTAGATCTCACATTTTATGAGGGACCATAGGTTCTATATGGGATTCAAATCAAGTGAGCAAGGGGGCCATGTTATTTTTTCTTCTTTTAGACCTTTACTGGGCAGCCACGCTGTGGAGTATTTGGATGCATGTGATGGAGCATTGTCCTGCATGAAAATCATGTTTTTCTTGAACGATACCGACTTCTTCCTCTACCACTGCTTGAAGGTGTCTTCCAGAAACTGGCAGTAGGTCTGGGAGTTGAGCTTCACCCCATCCTCAACCCGAAAAGGTCCCACAAGTTCATTTTGATGAGTGGAGCTCTCTGCCCTTTACTGACCAGCCTCGGGCCCATCCATCTGGCTCATCAAGAGTCACTCTCATTTCATCAGTCCATAAAACCTTATAAAAATCAGTCTTAACATATTTCTTGGCCCAGTCTTGACGTTTTATCTTATGTTTCTCGTTTTTTAGCCTTCCTTACCTTGGCCATGTCCCTGAGTATGGCACACCTTGTGCTTTTTGATACTCCAGTAATGCTGCAGCTCTGAAATATGGCAAATCTGGTGGCAAATGGCATCTTGGCAGCTTCACGCTTGATTTTCCTCAATTCATGGGCAGTTATTTTGCGCCTTTTTTTTATCAACACGCTTCTTGCGACCCTGTTGGCTATTTGCCATGAAACGCTTGGTTGTTCGGTGATCACACTTCAAAAATTTGGCAATTTCAAGACTGCTGCATCCCTCTGCAAGACATCACAATTTTGGACTTTTCAGAGTCCGTCAAATCTCTCTTCTGACCCATTTTGCCAAAGGAAAGGAAGTTGCCTAATAATTCAGCACACCTTATATAGGGTGTGGATGTCATTAGACCACACCCCTCCTCATTACAGAGATGCAAATCACCTGTTTTACATAATTGGCAGTTGGCTTTCAAGCCTATACAGCTTGGAGTATAACAACATGTATAAAAAGGATGATGTGATCAAAATACTCATTTGCCTAATAATTCTGCACACAGTGTAGAAGGACTATGAATTAATGTCTGATCTCTGCATGTATGCATAGGGCCACTCTTGGGTATCTTATCTTCGGGATGTGATACTAAGCATCCTTTCAATCACCAACCATCATAAAACAATTGTGGTAAAGAAATTTTATGGTCGTATTCACAGACTCCATCTTGAAAGTGTGATTTTTTTTTTTATCCAGCGATTGAGACTCTTCAAATTAATGGTCCTGAATGAGCCATCTGGCTTTTTTTTTTTTAATAAAGGGGGGGGGGATAAAATTCCCTTCCTTTTAGTTCGCCTGAAATCTCACCTACAACCTACTTCTCTACTAGGCCCAGGATTTCCATCTATAGGGCAATATGTTCTTCTGCTGATCTTCTGTTGGAGGTTATTACAAAAGATTGATGAGACAGATGGTAGAATTCTATTTTCAGGACTTCCCTTACTATATCCAGAACCTAGGTGCTGGAAGAGATGTTCAACCAGGCCTGAAAGAATAGAAAAAGTCTTCACCCTACTGCTGGCCTGGCATAATTGTGAGGATCATTTTGGAAGTGGAGGAAGGACCTTCAAACATGAACCTGGTCTCACTTTTATTCTTCAAATCCAACTTCCTTCTCTCCCCTACTAATTTTTTTTCCTCTGAAAAGAAGTCTTCCTCTAATCCGCTGATAATTCAGAAAAGTTTTCTCGTCATCAGCCCTTTCTAGGATGTCGCCTGACTTTCACCAAACAAAAATTAGCCATCAAGCAGTATAGAGCACAGTTTAATTTTCGATTGTAGATCTCCCGGACAGCTCTCGAGCCACAAGGCCCATCTTGCTGCATTTGACAATCCAGCAGACCTAGCCGCTAATTTCTAGAATCAGCGGATGTGTCCACTAGGAACGCTGCGCCTTTGTGCTACAAGAGCAGGTTAGACAAAATCTTCTCTTGAAGTTTTACTTTTGAGCTGTTCCTTCAGCTGTTGTGGGCAAATCATAAGGAAACGGAAGGTACAAGCCCTGGTAATTACCAGCTTCAGACCCCCTGCTGCCACCTTACATGTGTGCCTCAGATAGGCATCTGCCTTTTTGTCTAACGGATCTCTGAGCACCCCAGAATCAAAGGGTAGTGCTGACCTTTTTGATATTGATCTAGTGCCATACTGACCTTACCCATAACTCTGAATAATCTTCTTCAAAAAGATATCTCCTTTTCAAGGATGAGGGCAAATCATCAGTTTCCTCCACTCTCTGCTAATGAGTGTCTGGATTTTACCATTGACCATAAATATGCATTTTTTTTCTCCTCTACCCCTCCAAACGTAAGGTCCTCTAGGGATTTAAAGGTCTTCAAGCCCATTGTTTATCTAAAGGCTGCCCCCATGTCACTGTCCAAGGAGGAGGAGGACAGGGACTCGCTATGGGATTATCCTTCTGATAATGGCTAGGAGTCAGAGTCAGAAGAAACTTCACTAAGTCTTTTCTTCCCTTTTCTTAATAGGGTTTTTAGGGAGGCCTCCACTTCAGAACTGATGACAGACCTAAGGCTTGCTGCTAAGTCAGGGGTCTCCTCACTAATAGTCTTGTGAATGCTGTCTGAGCAAAGATCTTTCTGCCAGTCCACTGCTAGAAGGGTTTTGTATAGCACGTACTCCCCATTTCTCTTCTTAGCGCTAGCTGTTCTAGGCCTCTCCTAGTGATTTAAACAAACAGTAAGGGGCTTATTAACAAATGGTGACATTCACAAAGATCACTCATCACCCGCTGTCACTCTTTTGGCTGCTGTTCCTGCCACTCAAACAGCTGCCTCCCCATTGTCCACTTTGATTGTGAGCTGCTGCCGATTGCCCTGGTCCTCCATGAAACCAGGCAAGGTAAGCTGGAGAATAAGCAGTATTCTGCTCCACTGCTTTGACTTAAGAGGGGGGAGCCAGTACCATCTTCTGGGTTCGCCTCCTCCAGTCCTCTGACTATTGCCCTCTCCCCTCCATGCGAAAGCTGACTGGGCATGCTGTTCTTGAGTGCACTCCCTGCGTAGGGCGCTGCCATTTTCTTCCAGCACGCCCGCCAACGTCACTCGGGCATGCCAATTTCTAGTGTTCCTAGCACCTATAATGTCAGTGGCGCACGCCACCGTATGCGTTTCATGGTCACTATCACTTAGAGATGAGCTGAGAGCAGGCACGGGAGGGAGGGAGAGTGGCAGGGGGAGTGAAGAGGTCCAAGACAAGACTCAGATCAGTTTCTGCCACCCGCTCCACAGGCACGCAGCCTGCTCTTCCAGACACCGGGACAGGTCAGGTTAAGGGGATCCTTTCTTAATTTGTGTATTTCAGTATGAGGTTCCCATCAAGGACAGGAAGCCAACTGATGCGAGGCAGAGGTACCGGCCTTTATTTAAGTAGGCTTCCTGTCCTTGCAAAGCAGATCCCTCTCAGGTGTGCTGTCATGGGAGAACAGTAAAAATGGCTGACCATCTTTGAATTCTTTTTCGCTGAGTTGGTCTGATAAATGTTAGTATATTTCGAATAGCTGTCAAGCGAAGCAAATCCTTAACACAATCTTTGATTAACATAAAGAACATACAGCAAAGTAAACCAATTTGTTTACACTTACAAGCTCATCTTCATCCTACAGCACATTAATGCTCTGTGATGTAGATATGAATATTGCCTTCTGTCCAGAGTACTCAGATATCTTCCAGTCTTTTACCTGTTATAGAACAAAATAAAATTAGATAAAGCATACTAGATCTTTATTCAGCTCATGAACGGTTGATAAACAATAAGAACCTTATCAGGCTTTTAATGACACTTGGAAAAATGTTTTAAACATCAGCAGAGCATGGCGGTAATGACGTGCTGGCATCTTTTCATTATCTTTAAGTAGGATACCCGATTCTGTACATTTAAAAATATTCAAAACATGGGGGTGTACCCCCCTCAGCACATTGTGGCAATCAAATGGGTCCTGTGCTCGGGATGCAACCTGTGTAAGAGAAAAAAAATTAGTGAAGAGTGGATTTTCTATAACATCATTGATGTGAAACTGAGTGCTACTTACCCCTGTGTACTTTCTTTGCCAAACTCGTGGTTGATCTCCCCAGAATGTCTTTAACTCCTTTTAAACACAGTCTATATTGGTTCATTAGGAACTACTCTCCGGCCTGGATTCAATTAGAAACTATTCAAAACAAAAATTGCCCTTTACAAGATTTAATCACATTACCCTCAATTTCCGTTCTTTTAAGGTTATAATTCACGCATGGCGATTTCTTGCCAAGCCGGATAGAGGATACAACAAATCAGATTTGATTACAAATTTCTCAATAGCTCTATTGGCCTCCATTTACAAGTTTGTAATCCCAGACAACTGGAACCAATCTGGTGTGAAAATAAATAAATAAAATATATATACAATGGAACAAATTTTAAATCCTTCAGTGAAATTAAGAAAAATTTTTACTTATTATCCTCAGACTTCATGTTCTTCATAGTAAAAAAAGAAAACATCCAAAATTTATTCTTAAAAAAAAATCCCTAACAAAGAATATCATTACTCCTTAGTAATACAAACAAATATCTTTGGAGTATTAAAAATTTATACAATGACTAAGATGATACTTAAGAATGTGTATGTGTAGCCCTGGTGTGAAGGCACACGCAGTACCCTGGAGAATGTGTGGAGAGATAGCAGTTTAATGCTCTATACCCATTCACTCAATATACACTAGACACACCTTAGGGTAGTGTAGTGACTCGTAGGGAGTGGTCAGTGTAGATTCGTTGAGTGATTTAGTAGTCAGGTTTCCTGTCTTCGGGCAGAGCAGACGTGTGGAGTCTAGCTGGGACTTGGAGGGAGGAAGCAGTCCAGCTTGGTTCTATCAGCAGTTCAGCAAGTGGAGGCCAGTAAGGGCGAGATATAGATCACCTCAGCCTGGTCAGAGCTGTACCTCACTTGAAGACATTGATAAAGAAAGAAGAGTTTAGTACAGATATACTTCAGTCTCCTGTCTCAAGGACAGTGAAGGTTCAGAGACGTGCTCCTGCCTAGAAGATTACTGAGAGTCTGGCAACTAACTCTGAAGGAAGAAAAGAAGGGAGTGATTATATGACTCTTTGCAAGTGTGAGTGTTTATGCTACAAGCGCGGACAAGGCGAAAGGCACAGTGGAAGGAATATTTAAAAGTGCTTTTGGATTGGAGAAGTCCTGCACATTGTTACCGGTCACTGGGGACCGAAGGATCACTATAGTTTCAAGCTTAGTGGTAAGAAAACCAGAGGCTTATCGGAGCTTAGGTCGCGGCAAGCAGCCCCTAAATAGTCGGTACGTAACTGGGGTCAGGGGGAGTGAGGACCTTGAGTCTCTGCAGGACAAGATAGGAATTCAGCTCTCACAGGAAGGCTCCGACCACAAAACTGACTGGGCAGTACAGCTTTGGAATAGCTGGAGTTATAGAGGGAACTACGCTTCATGCTGGTTGTACTCATCATCTTTGTGAAAGTAAAGGAGGCCCCTAACTTGTCCAGCTGCTATCTCGAAATACATTCTCCTTGGATCAGCCTCCCTGGGACCTGCCTTACCATCTTACAAGTAAAGGTATGGAAAGACGCTGACCGTGTGAGACTGAGTTATTTTGATTGCATTCCTGCACTACCCCTTCATAACCATCGACCTGAGGGAAGAGTCCCACCTGTAGGGGACCCGACATCTAGCTGCCTCACCATCCCCTCAGAGATCTACAGCAGCGCTGGTACAAATTACCAGAGACTACAGGTGGCGTCACGAACTGTATATATATATCCCCTGTAAATATACCCCCAACATACGCCTGACCGCCAGGGCCACAGACCGAGCCACCGCTACCTGTGACAATCCCATAGACTTCTACGGGCTCGGCTCTGAGTACCCCATTGCCCTGGAAACCCACAATTGTGGTGCGTGGTCGAGACATGTACATGTCACATTGAGAATCCGATTTACACATTACAGTTGGAACAATGGGAAAATGCCATTGGATATTCCTATTCACCCAATACCTCTATGGCACTTCATGAATCTTATTGTAACATTTTAGGAATATGGTACTATACTCCCTCCAGACTTTCTCACATTAATTCCGAAAATTTACCTCTATGTTGGAAGAACTGTGGCCTCCCTGGTAACTTGCTTCACTTTTTTTTTTTGGAGTTGTCCTAAAATCAAAAAATTAAGGAAGTCTCCTTAAATATAAATACTCTCCTCACTAGAAATCTCCTGATCACTCCCCAGATTGCACTCCTCCCAGTTCCTCTGGAACAGTGTTCCCCAACTCCAGCCCTCAAGGCCAACCAACAGGTCATGTTTTCAGGATTTCCTTTGTATTGCACACATGATGCAATTATCACCTGGGCAATACTAAGAAAATCCTGAAAACATGACCTGTTGGTGGGCCCTGAGGACTGGAGTTGGGGAACCCTGATCTGGAAGATACAGACCTATCAGTTCTTATGTTCTAATTCATACTTTTTTGGTGATAAAAAAAATTCTCTAGCCTTTTACTGGAGGAAAAAAAAAAAAAAAAAAAAAAAAAAAAACACAGATGCATTTTTTCCATGATATTGGAAAATTTTGGTATCTACATAGTTCCTTGGAATTACGATTTGCCACAATTAATAATTGTCTTGCAAAATATTCCAGAAAATGAGACAAATGTTATTTGACATTTACCATAAAGATGAAATTCAGATTTGGTAATCTCATATTTGAATTACAGATTACATTCTTTTTGGATAATCAGTGTATTGCAACACAATTCAAAAATTCATTTTACGGGTTTTAAATGTGATGATTTGGTCAAGATCTTATACCTAAATATTAAAACATTTCTAGATTTATTGTACCAATAGCATGAAGGAGACATCTTATTTGGTTCTACATAATGTTTTGAATAAATGCATCTCTAGAGAGTTCTCTAAATTTTAATATCCTTTTCCTTTCCAAGTTTTTCCCTTCCCTTCATCCCTTTTACCCATTTCCCCCTCTTAAAATATTATGCAGTTGAATTAGAATAGGTGCTAATAAACTTCTCCAGGTCTTTCCAAAAGTTTCAGACTTGTCCTACGAGTTCATGATGTGAAAATATTGCTCGTTATCCAAAATTAAATGCATACATATGATTTAGAAATAGAATATATGTGATATACCTGCCCTGCACATTCAACTTGAAGTAAAATCATATTTACCATCCTCCTTATGCTTGATTAGGTAAAGTCAATCCACTAATACTCTTTGAAGCTGTCCATCACTGAGGAGTCAAGGTCATGCATTTTGGAAATCCCAGCCTCAGTCAGATTCTTCCAGAGGCTGGAGCTCATCCTGAAATAGACAGCAAAATGTTATTACACCACCACCAGAAGGTCTTCTACCAAAAGCCAATCATAAGTGTTCAGTGGGGATGAGCAAACCCATGGATATTCGGGTTAGTCTGGGCAGCCCAAACAAAAATAATAAAGTTGTGATCAGGACCCGGACTTGACCTAGAGGGCACCACCATTTTGTGAACAACTAGCGCCGAGATCTCATCTCCCGAGATCTTTGTGACGGGATCTCCATCTGCGCATGTGCCGCCCCTGACAGCCATTTTCCTGGAGTCCACCGCATAGGAAACCATGGAACTGCGGGGCCTTTGGCCTTACACAAAATGTCGGCAGAGCCCCTGCAGCGGCGCGCCGCACATCCGAACACCCCCTCATCCCTGCCTGCTGCAACGCTCCACTCTTACCTCCTCCAGCAGGGACCCTGGGACCCCACTTCACTGCAGCCACCAGTCCCGATAAGCATTAAGACGCATGGATTATAAGAAGCACCACCATTTTTATTAAAGGGAACCTGTCACCCCCCCGGGTGTTTTTAAATAAAAGAACCACCTTCAGCAGCACTAAGGCTGCAGTCTGTGAAGGTGGCTCTTTTTTCTGGTCCCCTGCAATGCTGAAATATAGACTTTTAAAAATATGTCCTATACCATAATTGCGCCCCATAGGTCAGTTTGTCTCCCTGTAATCGTGCTCCCATCCATCCATCATCCCCATTCAGTGTCACAGCCCTCCTCCTGAGTTGTTTTTCTTTGATTAACCAGCTGTCAGGTGCCTGCGCTCTTGGAACAGTCCTCGGGCATGCGCAGTGCGCGGTGCCCGGGGACTGACAGAAGGCTATTGTGCCTGCGTCTTTTTCAGGCACCAGATCCCTCCCCGCAGTGTGTTATGTACAGTATTCACACTGCGGGGCTGGGAATCTGGTGCCTGCCCCCTTCTCCCAGTCCCTCCACTTTCGTATTCATCCCGTGTGCTGCGTCGCATGTGCTGATCATTTTCCTGTGGAGTGACTGGTAGAAGGGGGCAGGCGCAGCTAAACATGTTGACTGTGCAGGCGCCAGATTCCCAGCCCCGCAGTGTGAATATGATAACACTGCGGGAAGGGATCTGGTGCCTGAAAGACGCAGGCACAATAGCCTTCTGTCAGTCCCGAGCACTGCGCATGCCCGGAGGACTGTTCCAAGAGCGCAAGCGCCCGACAGCTGGTTAATCAAAGAAAAACAACTCAGGAGGAGGGGCTGTGACGCTGAATGGGGATGATGGACGGATGGGAGGAGGATTAAAGGGAGACAGACGCCGACCTATGGGACGCAATTATGGTATGGGGACATTTTTAAAAGTCTATATTTCAGCATTGCAGGGGACCAGAAAAAAACAAAGCCACCTTCACAGACTGCAGCCTTCGTGCTGCTGAAGGTGGTTCTTTTACTTAAAAACGCCTGGAGGGGTGAGGTGACCGGTTTCCTTTAGGAAAATTTTTTTTTTCCCTCCTCAAAATTTGGGGTGCGTCTTATAATCCTGAGCATCTTATAATCCGCAAAATACGGTATATAGCGCCAACATTTTGCAGCGCTTTACAATGTCTCCAATTATACATGGGATCTGTCCCCATTAGGGAGATACACGTGTACATATGTTTATAAGAAAAGTCATCCTGCAAACCTACATACACCTAAATTACAATAAATCTAGAAAAATTTACCTTTTGGAGGGTTTATTCTGGATCATGCAACCACGAGGCACCAAGAAGTCTGCAAAGAACTCCTCTGGGTCTGAAAACTTGCTATTCTTGAAGTTCAGAGAATCATACAAAAGTTTTCACAAGTTTCTGCCTGTTCATCACTTCTTCCACAGCTTGGATTATCTCTGCTTTATCAGGGTTTTTTTTTTGCAAACTGCAGAGATTTACGGATAGCTTGTCCTGACGTTTCATGCATGTCTTGCAGGCAAGGAGACTGCGGTTAGCTGACGCCATCTTCACTGTTCGGTTGAGTGGATTTGAAGTTGAAGAATGAGTCTTGTTCCAAAAAATTCAGTAGGTTCAAATGCCAAATCAGGAAGGAGCAAAGAGCAAACTTCCAGTAGCTTAGGCAAGTCAATTGTAGACATACCTTACGGGGCCCTGTATATATACAGGTACTATGACCAATCACATTGAAGTAGCATTCATTATAATTAACCATTAACGTTAATCTTTTGTTCATCTAAGATGTAATACAGTGTAATTATAGCTACTGTAATTAACATTCAATATTGAGATATTCTGTGTTACATTTTAGGCCTTCATTAGACAAGGGTTCAGTAATATAGTGCCACTTACCCATTTTTTCCTGTTGCTCTTGTGAAAATGAAAAAAATTGGAGCCAACTTTATTTTTAAATGTACTTTCATTTTTACGGCTGAAAGTTATAAACTTCTGTGGGGGGGTTCCAGTGTTTAGGCACATCAGTGGCTCTACAAACATGACGGAGTCCCCTAAGGATTCCAACCAATTTTCTGTTCAAAATGTTAAAATGGCACCCTTTTTCCCATTCCAAGCCCTGTCGTGTGGCCAAACATTGGTTTTCCCACCACATATGGGGTATCAGCGTGCTCAGAAGAAAATGGACCCCAAAATTTGCTGAGCAACTTCTGTTACCCTTGTGAAAATTAAATATGAGGCTAAAGAAACATTTTTGTTGGAAAAAGTTAAATTTTATTTTTTTTCCTTCCACATTGCTTTAGCTCCTGTGAAGTACCTGGAGGGTGAAACTTCTTGAAATGTGGCTTTGAACAGTCTAAGGGGTGCAATTTTTAGAGCGGTGTCACTTTTCATCATTGTGTTATGTAGGCCCCTCAAATTCAGTTCAAATGTGATATGGTCGGTAGAAAGAGCGGCTTTGTAAATTGTTGGAAAAATTAGAAATTGCAGATAGAAAGTTAGAAGGGTTCAAATTATAACAAAAAAAGGTTTAAAACATTGTGTAGATGTAAAGTAGACATTTGGGAAAAATAATTTATTAACTAATAATGGAGGAGGACTCCTTCATAACAGATTCACAAACTATAGAAACAATTGGGTTCCCTATTGCCAACAAATGCTCCCAATTATCCTCACTGGCTGACGAACCAGACAATACAGGGGAATGGGAGGAATCTACCCCTTCAACAAGTCATAACAGAAAACTGCCTTATTAGGCAATCTTACACAGATTAAAATACATCCAAACCTAAAAAGGAGAGTAAACCTTACAAAGGCCTCTTTCACACATCCGTTTTGCGCCTGACGGCGCCCCCGACATTTTGCCGGATCGCCGCATCCGGCAACTAGTATGTAAAACCGGATGAGACGCATCCGGTTTTTCGCCACATCCGTTTGTCCTCCGGAAAAAAAAAACAGATCCGTCTCATCCGGTGTATCCGGTTTTGCATCCGTTTGACGGAATGCGCCGGATCCGGTTTTTAAAAACGCCCTTTTTTGGGGTTCCAAACATGATTGGCTACTGTAATCCTATATATACACTGTTCCTACAGCCCATCTTTGACAGGTTGTAGAGGAGCAAGGTGCAGGTTGGAGAGAAGAGCAAGTAGCAAGTGACTGGCGAACATGGATGTCATTATCGGCAATATCTTCAAGAATCTTGTTGATTTTACTGCGGAGGCGAATCGCTTGAGGTTTATAGTTATGGAGAAGGAGCTAAAGATTGAGTAGCGCATTATGCGTCAGCGAAGACGACGCCGTATGTGGATCCACCCCATCACGGCACAGAGATTAACTCGTGGTGTGTATTCTACACTGAACATGGAGCTGCGAGAAAATCCAGAGAAATTTTTTGCCTATCTGCAGATGAATACAATTTTGACTATTTGCTGGAGCTTGTTGGAGACCAAATAAAAAAATCGGACACCTATTGTCGGTTCTCGATTTCTCCAGCGGAGCGTCTCATGGTCACTATAAGGTAAGCTATATGTATTGGATCTGTTTGCTTGAGCACACTTGTAATTTTATAATTTATTTAACATCACA
Source organism: Oophaga sylvatica (assembly GCA_033576555.1). Lineage (NCBI taxonomy): Eukaryota > Metazoa > Chordata > Amphibia > Anura > Dendrobatidae > Oophaga > Oophaga sylvatica. Next base: position 447,958,916 of record JARQOD010000006.1, read on the forward strand.
GGCCAACTAGGAAACCATATCAGTAGACAAAAACTTTTTCCAAAACAGTGTTTTTCATTGATTTTATTATTTTTGGTATCTCCAATATTTAGCTGAGTTCTGGTATGTAATTCTGTGTTTCTGAAACAATTTGCATTTTCTATTTTGTTTTCAGATTTCTGGCAACTGGCGAAACTCTGTCATCGCTCCATTTCCAATACCGCCTGGGAATATCAACGCTATCTGGGATAATAAAGTACACTTGTCGTGCTCTGTGGGATAGTTTGGTTGGAGAATTTCTTCCAGAGCCAACTACAGACCGGTGGCTTCAAATAGCGGACCAGTTTCTATGTATCTGCCAGTTCCCCAATTGCCTGGGCGCTGTTGATGGCAAACACATCCGCATTCAAAAGCCTTCAGGAACCGGATCAGAATTCTACAACTACAAAAAATATTTTTCGGTCGTCCTGATGGCTATTGCAGATGCGGAGTACAAGTTTATCGCGGTGGACATTGGGTCTTATGGATGGTCAAATGACTCCCAAGTCTTTAAACTATCTGCCATGGGCCGTAAACTGTACGGAAACAATTTTCAGTTTCCACCCCCTAGGCCACTACCTCAAACCTCAGGCCCACCGATGCCATTCGTTTGTGTAGGTGATGAGGAATTCCAGCTGTCGGAACACCTCTTGAAGCCATACGCCAGCAGAGGATTAACACATACCAAGAGAATTTTCAACTACCACCTCACAAGAGCCAGACGGATGGTGGAGTGTGCATTTGGGATTATGACAGCCAAATGGCGTGTCCTTTTGACTGCGATAAACTTGAAGACCAAGACTGGATGATGTTGTTAAAGTGTGCGTGGTCCTACATAATTTTGTCCTAACCAAGGAACCGATTTCTATGGAGGACCACAATCAAGAAACAACTTTGCATGACTACAGCAACATTACCACTCGCAGTACAGTGGCGGTTTCAAGAATGAGGGACATGCAACGTTTTTGCCAGACGCCGGACTGTGACCAGACACCGGATCCGGCAAAAACCGGACACGCTGCAGGGACATGCGGCACCATCCAGCAATAATGTTAGTCTATGGAAAAAAAAATGCATCCGGTATTACATTTTGCCGGATGCGGTTGGACAAAAAAATGCCGGAGCGCGCCGTCAGGCGCAAAACGGATGTGTGAAAGAGGCCTAACAAACAAACACAGGCCACCAATTTTAGAGGGGTTGTCCACTACTTTCAATTAACCCCCAATATATCCCCCAGGGGCCTCTAATGAATTCTGTAAATACCTTATGTTGCAGATACTACCTGTGAGCGGCGCTATGCCGGTGGCTGTGCGGGGGTTGCCGGGGTGTCTGCGGGCTGTGCGGGTGGGGGGGGGGTCTGTGTGCAGGCATCGTCGGATGGGACTACAAGTTGCATCGGGCTATGCCTGCAACACTGACAGTGAGTGACACATTAGCCAATGATGGGACAGTAGTGGTCCGATCATCCGGCTAATGTGTTGAATGTAAAAAAAATAAATAAATAAACATACAGAACATACACAACATACAACACATAACAGAGTGCATACTTACCAATCACCTAATTTCCCAAAGCCTTCGATCTCCTGTAATAAAAATAAAATAAAACAATCTATAACATTACCTTTCCGCCATAGTCCAGTTAATAACGAGGGTCTCATGGCGATCTCCGGTGTAGAACACCGACATCTGGTGATGTCAGTGCTCTACACGGCCTCCGCGACACACTGACCGCAGAGGTATCCCTCCGCCGCCGGGAGAGAATGACGTCACTTCAGTTCATTCTCTCACCGGCAATGCTGGGTGAGAAAATTCCCATGCAGCATTGCCATAAAGTGAGAGAATGAACTCAGGTAACCTCAGTGATGCAATGCAGGAGCCATTGTCTCCTGTCAAGACATCACTAGGAGGCCCTATAGAGCAGTGCCATCACCTGATGTCACTGTTCTATAGGGAAATAGTCGTTATTAATTGGACTGCGTCGGACAGGGAGTATACTATTGTTTTTTTTTTACTTTTTATTATAGGAGACAGAGGGCATCATTTGGATCTGGGCGTGCAATAAAAATATGAAAACCGTGTTGTGTTTTATTTCATTAAAATACTTTATTCTTATGTGTGTTTTTTTAAACCATTTATTAATATAAGATGAGTAATGGAGAGGCATCTTATTGATGCCTCTCCATTATTAACGGGGCTTAATGTCACCTTACAATAGCAAGGTGACATTAACCCATTATTACCCCATATCCCACCGCTACATGGGAGTGGGAAGAGGGGCTAAGTGCCAGAATTGGCACATCTTATAGATGTGCCAAATCTGGGGCGGCTGCGGGCTGGTATTTGTAGCCAGGGGGGCCAATATCCATGGCCCCTTCCTAGGCTATGAATATCAGCCTGCAGCCTTTCTGGCTATAAAATAAAGGGGGACCCCACGTCATGTTATTAATAAAACATGGATATGGCTATAGCTATAGAAATATCTATAGAAATATCTAAAAAAATATTTAGACTTGAGAGTCCTCAGTGGTTGATACCTTTTAATGGCTAACTGAAAAGATGGTAACAAATTGCAAGCTTTCGAGACTACTCAGGTCTCTTCATCAGGCGAAGACTAATACAAAATCTGAAGAATCACATATTTATACACAACAGGATACAGGAATAATGCAATAGGTAAGACAAGTGACGTGAAGCAGAACTGTCATTATGGCAGAGGAATGAACATAAATATTGGAACAGTTCATAGATAAGGAGTGAAAGTTTTATTGCCCTCTGATTGGAGTCTGCTATTGTGTTTTGATGCCCCTAGAAGGTCAGAGAAGCAGATTCCTTAATTGATGTAGAAAGACATGAATCCATGTCTATGCATCTATGTATCCCATATCTATACATCTATTCCATATCTATCTATTTTCATCTGCCTGTCTGTGTGTGTGTAATGGAGTGTGGGTTGGACAAATGTAAAAGAGGAGGTTGGACAGAAATGACATCACAAATGTTTTTTTTTGTTAAATAAAGGGGCAGATACAGTGCCTACAAGTAGTATTCAACCCCCTGCAGATTTAGCTGGTTGACACATGAGGAATTAACTTGGCATTGTGACATTTGTACTGTAGATCAGCCTGGAAGTGGGAAATGCACTGCAGCAAAAATTTTTATTATAATTTTTTTTTTAAAAAACGTTAAAAGTTAATTCAGAGTGTCATTTATTATTCAACCCCTCAAACCACAAGAATTCTGTTTGGTCCCCCTAAAGTATTAAGAAGTAGTTCAGGCACCAAGAATAATGAGCTTCACATGTGTGGATTAATGATCTCTTTTGCCAGCCTTTTCTGACTATTTAAGACCCTCCCCAAACTTGTGAACAGCACTCATACATGGTCAACATGGGAAAGACAAAGGAGCATTCCAAGGCCATCAGAGACAAGATCGTGGAGGGTCACAAGGCTGGCAAGGGGTACAAAACCCTTTCCAAGGAGTTGGGCCTACCTGTCTCCACTGTTGGGAGCATCATCCGTAAGTGGAAGGCTTATGGAACTACTGTTAGCCTTCCACGGGCCGGACAGCCTTTGAAAGTTTCCTCCCGTGCCGAGGCCAGGCTTGTCCGAAGAGTCAAGGCTAACCCAAGGACAACAAGGAAGGAGCTCCGGGAAGATCTCATGGCAGTGGGGACATTGGTTTCAGTCAATACCATAAGTAACGTACTCCACCGCAATGGTCTCCGTTCCAGACGAGCCCGTAAGGTACCTTTACTTTCAAAGCGTCATGTCAAGGCTCGTCTACAGTTTGCTCATGATCACTTGGAGGACTCTGAGACAGACTGGTTCAAGGTTCTATGGTCTTATGAGACCAAGATCGAGATCTTTGGTGCCAACCACACATGTGACGTTTGGAGACTGGATGGCACTGCATATGACCCCAAGAATACCATCCCTACAGTCAAGCATGGTGGTGGCAGCATCATGCTGTGGGGCTGTTTCTCAGCCAAGGGGCCTGGCCATCTGGTCCGCATCCATGGGAGGATGGATAGCACGGCCTACCTGGAGATTTTGGCCAAGAACCTACGCTCCTCCATCAAGGATCTTAAGATGGGTCGTAATTTCATCTTCCAACAAGACAACGACCCAAAGCACACAGCCAAGAAAACCAAGGCCTGGTTCAAGAGGGAAAAAGTCAAGGTGTTGGAGTGGCCTAGTCAGTCTCCTGACCTTAACCCAATTGAAAACTTGTGGAAGGAGCTCAAGATTAAAGTCCACATGAGACACCCAAAGAACCTAGATAACTTGGAGAAGATCTGCATGGAGGAGTGGGCCAAGATAACTCCACAGACCATAAAAGACGATTATTAGCTGTAATTGCAAACAAGGGTTATTCCACAAAATATTAAACATAGGGGTTGTATAATAATTGACCCACACTTTTATGTTTAAAATTTATTAAAATTCAACTGAGCAACATAACTTTTTGGTTTGTAAGATTTATGCTTCTGTTAATAAATCCTACTCTCGTTTGCAGTTTGAAGGCTCTAACTTATTTGCATCTTATCAAACCAGCTAAATCTGCAGGGGGTTGAATACTACTTGTAGGCACTGTACATATGGCACATATACATAAGCCGTCCACAACCTGTCCCCTCCCTATATCTCTGAACTAATCTCCCAATATCTTCCTTCACGTAATCTTCGATTCTCCCAAGACCTCCTACTATCCTCCACACTTATTCGTTCCTCACACAACCGTCTCTAAGATTTTTCCCGAATATCCCCCATCCTCTGGAATTCCACGCCTCAACATGTACGATTATCCACCACCCTTGGATCCTTCAGACGGAACCTGAAAACCCATCTCTTCAGGAAAGCCTACAATAACCATTCTGCCGCCTCGCCACCACCAGAGCTGCCACCACGCCGCCACCACCAGAGCTGCCACATCGCCGCCACCACTATACGAGCTGCTGCACCCCCGACCTTGTGCCTCTTCCCCATTATCCCGTAGAGTGTAAGTCCGCAAGGACAGGGTCCTCTCCCCTCTGTACCAGTCTGTCATTGTAAATTTGTTTACTGTAAACGATATCTATAACTTTGTATGTAACCCCTTCTCGTGTACAGCACCATGGAAATAATGGCGCTATATAAATCATAATAATAAAATAATAATAATAAGGCAGTGATGTATATATATATATATATATATATATATATATATATATATATATATATATATATATATATATATATAAAAAAAAAAAGCGCTGCAACTACTTCCATGTTTCTACATTTATAGCTTTCATCACTAAAATAATGAATATGTACCCATGTACATACCTTTAAAGAATGTCTGTGAATGCTTTGTGTGTGCGCTCATGATGCTTGCATGCATGGGTGTTCATGTGTGTGCGTGCTTATGCCTCTCGGTGTGAGTGGTCACATTAGTTACAGCAGGGGACACTTAGGACACTTGCGACAGTTGAGTTTAATTTTTTTATTTTATTTTTTATTTTATTTTTCTTATTCTTCGATACTGATGTGTCATGGTGTATGACTACTACTCATCATAGTCCCCTGCTCATGCCGCTTGCAGCGCTGGCAGGGGACAACGACAAGGGCATTGTTCAGCACCAGCGCTTGGGAACGGCGCTAATTGTACGCTGATTACCAAGTGCTAGGACGTGTCACACTGATGATAGCGGATGTCATCATTGTGTCATTAGGGTTGGACGTTAATCAGCCCATGCAGCGTGTAAAAAACATACGTCATCGTGTTTTGCACAAGGACACATGGTCGGTGAGAAATGTCTGCACTTGAGACAGAAACGTCGCCACATAGGCTATTAAAAAGCACTTTTGTCTAATTCCATATGGTGTGCTGCCTCTAGCTTTTTTGATTTTCTATTTACAGGGACTGGTATGTACCCGTGAGGCTTTACACCCTACTTTTCCTGTGCTGTTCTCTATTTTTTTTTATCTATTACCATTTGCACCTAGTGGTAATATGGAGCCCGACTAATTTTTCTACACTGCAGAGGATGAAGCAAGGATCGTTGGAGGAATAGACGGAGAGGCCACATTCTTGAATATACCATCACCCATAGATCTCAAACACAAGTATGTTTTCTTTTGTCTAAAAGGATTCTTAATTCACACCTGCATCTGATGACTCAAGGAATATTTTGTGAGTAAATGTATCCCTAGAGGATTATGGTCTAATACGTCCAAATCTTTTTTCTAATGACTTTTTGTGAGCATTTATTTTGCGCTATCAAATAAATATGCTTTTGATATAATTTTATTAAATATGGAATTTTTACAAAAAGATCTCTATTTTGAATGTCACGTCATCTGAAGTTGAATGTAAATTGAAAGATTCATTGGGATCTGAAGAGTTTGAAAAATATAAAGAGACGGTCATGAACGGTCTGAGAAAAACTAAAGAGGAATTGGAGGACAATAAGAGACGCAAGTGGAACAGGGATGATGATGATTACCGCTTGGGCAATGTGTATAGCTGGCAAAGAGGGGAATAAAATGGTTAAAAAAATCTCCTTTAAATACAGTAGTTATGGAGATCCTTCAAAAGTTTTATCCAAAACGTTATCAACCTTTAATTATTATAATCTTTCTAGTAGGATTACCCAAGTTAATGGATCAAGATTTAAAAGAAATAGAAGAGGGAAAAAAAACACCACCGTGAGCAAAAAAAAAAAAAACCTCCAGGGCAAAATTAATTCAACGAAACAAACAGAAAAAAAAAAAAAAGGATCAATTTTAGTGGTAAATCTTTCTAAAAAAAAATGTTTTATCTGTTGATGAAATTGAAGCTTTGGAGAAGGAACTCTCCTTTAGTGGGGTAATCATGTCAATTGGTTCAAGCTCGAAAAAACTTAAACAATTCTGTTTCTATCTATTAAATTGAAATATTGGTTTTCACACAAACCGTTTATTGATCAAGCTTCTGTAAATTTTGAGAAATCTATGTTTATATTGCAGGATTTTTCATGGAGTAATCCAAGTGATTTTATACCTATGGTTGATGCACCGGTTATAGAAGCATACGTTACAGCTGTCAATAATGATATCGAGGTTTGAGAAAGTCTTTGGACCTGGGTTGTTTAATTATCACACCCTAATTTTCAAAAATCTGAAAGTCAGGCTTTAGATTCCTCGTTCCATGACGGCGACATCACCATCAAATCGGCGGTTAAGGGCGGTTCTGCCATCATCATGAATACAACTAAATATGTGGCTGAGATTAGACGTCAGTTGGGTGATACTGAAGTTTATCTTAATATTGCTTGTGATCCTAAGATCAGTAAAATGCTAAAAAATATATTGGATGCTGCTTTATCTCAGAATATAATTGATGAAAACCTTTACGACTATTTATTTATTGATAATCCTGTAACGCCGGTTATATATGTCTTTCCAAAAATACACAAGGATTTAAATAATCCACCTGGACGCCCAATTGTTGCAAGTAGTAATTCAATTTTTAGCATTGGGCCTCCATCTAGCAATATATCTAATCTCCGTACAGATTCGGTTGCGCTGGTTAGTGACATACTTAGTCTCATTGTATTGAAAATTTATAGAGAACAAATAAAAAGTCTTCAACTTCCCATAATCGGCAGTATTGTTCAAAAGAATATATGCAATTTTCTTACATACACTTCTGTTTTACAGAATGCCTAACTGCATTGTCAAAGGTTGCTCTTGTGAAACAAGAAGGCTGAAGACGGACATCACTCTTCATTGTTTTCCATGGAATCAGGACCGAATAAGACTTTGGCTCCTACAAACTGGGCAGTATGGAAATGATCTGGACCAAGTGGTTCAAAAAGTTCTGGATGGAAAAAATGACGATAAGTATCGCTTATGCTCACTCCATTTTGCAAGTGATGCTTATAACTATATTGATGACTGTCATTCTCTGAGACTGGATGCAATTCCTACCCTCAATCCAAATAAATAAATACTTCTACCACCTACTGAGTATTGTGTATCAACAGACTAGAAATAAAATTATTATTTATTATTATTACTTAAGCGCCAACATATTCCGCAGCGCTGTACATTATAGAGGGGACTTGTACAGACAATAGACATTACAGCAGAACAATAAACACAGATCAGAGTAGATACCAAGAGGACTGAGGGTCCTGCTGCTCGCAAGCTACAATCTATGAGGAAAGGGGGGGACACGGAAGGTGGATGGTAACAATTGCTTTCATTGTTGGGACCGGCCATAGTGTAAGAATCGGGTGTTCATGTAATTCTGCATGAACTGGTTATCAGCCTAAGTATGTAACAGTACAGACACAGAGGACTAGTAAATGCATAAAGCGGGTGAGAATATAATACGAGGAACCTGATTATGGTGAATGGGCCACACAGGGATGGTTAGATAATTGTGAGGCGGTAGGCCAGTCTGAAGAAATGCGTTTTTAGGACACGCTTAAAACTATGGGGATTGGGGATTAATCGTATTAACCTGGGTAGCGCATTCCAAAGAATTGGCGCAGCATGTGAAAAGTCTTGGAGACGGGAGTGGGAGTTTCTGATTAATGAGGATGTTAACCTCAGGTCATTGGCAGAATGAAGGGCATGGGTAGGGTGGTAACAATTAATACAACCTGTGGGACTCTTGTTCCGTGTCTGGCAACAAACACAAATTCAACTACTAGCCTGTTGTACACTGAGTTGATGTACAACTTGAGCTTACAAACAGTTACTTCAACTAGTTATGGAAAATGTGTTGATGTTTATACAACAACTTCCATTGAACAGCCTTCACTACAACCAGAGGAACAGTCAAGAAAGAGGAAGAGGAGTACCCAACATACATTCCCTAAATCACATACTAGCGAATCTTCACACACCCTTACACTTATTGCTAAAGTGCCTAACAGATGATCCTTTGCTGTGAACACAGAGCGTGAGAAATTTCAGTGATCAAGAATGACGCAAGTACATTTTTCCAAAAGAAATAGACGCACTATGTGCAAAATGGGTCCATCACAAAGACCAAAGTATGAGCAAACTCAAAGACTGTTTAACCACTAACATGGGTATGTGAGTCAAGTATTGACTCAGACACGGAAAAAAACTAAAACAGATACACAGGGTTCAACTAAGAAACAAATACAACTTGACTTAAATGCACCCAGTGCTGTTCATATAGAAAAGCCTTGTAAAGAGGTCTTGGAATACGAGATGGATTTTGAAGTGTCCTTGCCAAGAACATCACAATTAACATCTACACCATTAAAACATTTTTTCCCACTGTTCAATCATCAGGTTTGGTTGACCACGATTATTGTGCTTATCAAACTACAGAACAATCGAACCAAAAGGAACATGGCCAACATTCGGGTCAGCTGTTTTCAGCATTGGAGGAAGGATTTTTGCCACTATCTCCAATACAAGAAGAAGTTGATGTACTAGAAATGTCCCCACAAACTGAAGATGTGCGTGATAGTACAATTGAGCAAAGTGGCACCACTTATGTTGACCCACGTGACGCATCTTTTCATTGTTCACATTGTGCAGAGGAAAATGAGGATAGTTCTTCTGAGGACAGTGATGAGGATACAGAAGAAAAACATTTTGGAGACTTACAATTTCAGTAGGACAACCATGCAGCTAAAAAAAATATATCTGGTCTTTGACTGTTTGAGGTTATTAATTTCTAAAGGTACCTTGTCAACAAACACCTCGGTGTGAAGGCAAATTGACCAAATTAAAAAGAAAAATTAGGAGCATAACAATATTTGTGTAGTGTGAAAATGGACATCATTTTAAACTGTGGGACAGCCAACCCAAGCATGGATTGAGGCCACTGAGCAATGTATTGATATCATCTGCAGCCATTTTAAGTGGTTCAAGCTTTCTAAGAATGAAGCACTTTAGTACTGTAAAAATGTGTAGTATACGAAAATCAACACATTTCAAAAATCAAAAAAAAAAAAATTACATCTTCCCTGCAATAGATCACCAATGGAACTTGGAACAAAGAAACGTATTCGAGGATATGAAAAAAGCCTCGGTGTGTCTCACAGGGGATGGACAGTCACACAGCAGTGGAAAACCTGCTCGGTGGAAAACTTGCAGTCTCTGTTGAGCAGGTGGTTCCACCAACTACATCATTTTCCCTTGAAAAAATAACCTTTGAAAGAAATGTTAATTTCCTCCTTGAACAAGGCCTTGACATTCAGGTTATCGCCACTGACCGACATGTTGCAATACGTAAACTAATGCGGGAAAAATATCCAAATATTCATCAATTTGACGTTTTGCATCTGGCCAAAAGGGAATAAGGTCCCGTGCACACTATTCAAAGTGCGGTGCCACTAGAGGAAAAATATGAATATAATCAGAAAAAATACATTTTATTTGAGTGCTCGAGGTATTTTTTCTGATTATATTCATATTTTTCCTTTAGTAGCACCGCACTTTGAATAGTGTGCACGGGACCTTATTCCCTTTTTTATATATTATTTTTTTGGTCCGGTTTGCACCTTATCTTCGCCCGACTTGTTCATATGGCTTTCAACACTTTGTCCTACAGATCCAAGGAGATTGAAGAGATAATTTCAAAGGTGAACATTCCAGGGGAGTTTCTCCATTCTCCCTCGGAGGACATTAGATCTCGTGATTTTGAGAGAAGCTCAGACGCAAAACAGCCTTAGAATTACATTATGTAACCCTGGCAGAATATCAGAAAGTGAAGAGGATTCCCAGGGGGCTCCGAGTTTCCCTTAGACCCACACTTTTCCAGGATAAACCTGATTTTTGTCTAAAATTTGAGAGCATTTTAAATAAATGCTCAATGGACATTATCGTGTTAACCATCGAATACCTTCAGAGAGAGCTTACTTCCATTGAAGAAACACTAACCACTTTGAAACAGCTTAATAGTATCTTGACATCAGACAAACTAGACGATTTCTTGCAGAAAACTGAGAAGAATATCAGCGACTTTAGAACACTATTGCAGGTTAGGAAAAAGAAAAATTCTTAAGAGACACGGAAGATTACCATCGGGACCAAGTGTATAGATGGCGAGATTCTGGATTTCACAGGGACAGGCGTGGATACAGACGCGGAAACTCCTCAACGTCGTCTCGGTCAGAAAGCGACTATACTACCCGCTCAGTAACTTCTTTTTTAGGACAAAGACGAGGTCGTTATTCCAAAAACCTACGCGGTGGGGACAGAGACATTCCCAACACCAAGAGAGTCCACACCCGGTCTCAGGTAGGGACTCCGGTATCGTATACAACAACTCTCGACCTACAACCTCTCCCCAACAGAATACGGGGTCCTCCAGAGAGGGTCATCTCTGTCCGACACCACCCTTCAATGGTTTTACATTAGATCAAGAACTAGATCGTTTTTTTAGATCTCTGCGTCTAAAAGTACATTTCAAAGATGACAATTGTAATGCATTGTGTCCCTCTGATATACAGACCGCAGATAAGTTGATTGATCAGTTTTGATTAAGAGATTTGGGTTTATACGTTTCCAGCAATTTTCAACCACCCTGCACGTATCATCCTGTAGAAACGTTTATATCTCTGGTTCGCAAAGATATTGATGAATATTTGAAAAATATTAATAAGGGGTTAATTCGGGTCAAAAGAAATTTACCCCCACATGAGGCTTTAGCTATCCAATCATTACAGAAGAACAAAGAAATAGTGATCAAACCCGCTGATAAAGGCGGGTCTGTTGTAATAATGGATAAATCTCACTACATGCGGATCATCCATACGCAATTAGAGGATAGACCAACATATAGACCCCTTGACCGTGACCCCACTAGTCAAATTGCAAACGAAATCCAAGTTCTCTCTGAGGGATATAGAGCATCTGGTGTCAGATTCGAAACTCCAAGAATATCTAAATAATAAACATCCGGTCATACCTGTATTTTACGTACTGCCTAAAGTGCATAAAAATCTTCCTGACCCACCAGGACGGCCCATAGTGGCGTCCATCAATTCTATCACCCCTCTCGATTACATTGGACCGTATATTAACACCTCTAATGGGACACATTCCCTCTTATCTGAAAGACACTACAGATTTTCTTACAAAACGTAGGGAAATTGGTCCGATCCAGTTAGGCTGTACATTAGTAACCCTAGATGTAAATAGCTTATACACATGCATTGATCAGTCTAGGGCAGACCTGGGCAAAGTGCGGCCCGCGGGCCACATCCGGCCCTCTTGTTGTCTCAGTCCGGCCCGACCGAGACAGCCGTGGGGCTGAAAACCTGAGGTCCGCAGGCTGCACCGTGCCGCCCACTCGCTGTCTCTCTACCAGTGATTTTCAACCAGTGTTCATGGTCGGGTGTGCCGTGGGGAAAGTTCCCCAAACTATGGTGCCAGGAGCCGGTGGCTGGGATCATACTCACCCCTCCCCGTGCCATCGCTGAGGGTCCCTGCAATCCTGCATTCTCCCCGGCTCTGCAGCTCTCCAGCGCTGAGCGGTGATGTAATACCCGCTCATTAAGGTCATGTAATATGGACGCAACGCCACTCCCATGGGCGTGGCTTCCATATTCATGGCTTTAATGAGCGGTATCACGTCACCGCTCAGTGCCGGAGAGCTGCAGGAAGACAGGGAGAACGCAGGATTGCAGGGACCCTCAGCGATGGCACGGGGAGGGGTGAGTATGATGGAGGAGAGGACAAGGAGCACGGAGCTGGACGGGGGATAGAACGGTGGATGGAGGAAGCATGGAGGACGGGGGGGGGAGAACGGAGGACGGGGGAAGCATGGAGGACGGGGAAGCATGGAGCAGGACGGGGGAGGACGGGGGAAGCATGGAGGAGGACGGGGAAGCATGGAGCAGGACGGGGGGAGGACGGGGTAAGCATGGAGGAGAATGGGGGGAGAACGGAGGACGGGGGGAGGATGGAGGAGGACAATGAGCACGGAGCAGGACGGGGGGAGAGGATGGAGGGCACAGAGGAGCATGGAGCAGGACGAGGGGGGGCACAGGAGGACGGAGAAGGAATGGGGGAGCACAGCGGAGGACGGAGCAGGAAGGGGTGAGTACAGAGGAGAATGGGGGAGCACAGAGCTGGATGGGGGAGCAAGGAGCAGGACGGGGGCAGCACAGAGCAGGAGGGCAGTTTATACACCAGGCTTATACACGAGTCAATAAGTTTTCCCAGTTTTTTGTGGCAAAATTAGGGGGGTCGGCTTATACACGGGTCGGCTTATACAAGAGTATATACGGTAGGTAGGAGACGTGTACAATAAGGGTGCTTTCACACGTTGCGGGTTGCAATGCGTGTTTCCTGATGCGCGCTATGTATAATATGACTGTTAGTGTCATTTTGTGCTATTTTGGTTGGTGGTGTGCCCCAGGATTTTCTAAGTATAAAAAGTGTGCCGCGGCTCAAAAAAGGTTGAAAATCACAGAGTCTAGGCGCAGTCAGCATTGGTGGAGGAGGGGCCTCAGGCCACTTCCTCCACCAATCAGCGTGTGAAACAGCTGAAGTGATGACGTCATGTCATCGCATCAGCTGTGTACCGCCGGTGAGTCAGCGCATCGGAGACAGCAACAGCAGCAGCAGGGCGCCTGGGAACGGGACTGATGTGAGTATGTGGTGTTATTTTTTTTTTCATGTGTATGAACATGGGGATTCAATGGAGGTGAACGTGGGATTCTATGGGTATGGGGATCATGAGTGAACGTGGGGATTCTATGGAGGTGAACGTGGGGATTCTATGGAGGTGAACGTGGGGATTCTATGGAGGTGAACGTGGGGATTCTATGGAGGTGAACGTGGGGATTCTATGGAGGTGAACGTGGGGATTCTATGGAGGTGAACGTGGGGATTCTATGAGGTGAACGTGGGGATTCTATGGAGGTGAACGTGGGGATTCTATGGAGGTGAACGTGGGATTCTATGGAGGTGAACGTGGGGATTCTATGGAGGTGAACGTGGGATTCTATGGAGGTGAACGTGGGATTCTATGGAGGTGAACGTGGGGATTCTATGGAGGGACGTGGGATTCTATGGAGGGAACGTGGGGATTCTATGGAGGTGAACGTGGGGATTCTATGGAGGTGAACGTGGGGATTCTATGGAGGTGAACGTGGGGATTCTATGGAGTGAACGTGGGATTCTATGGAGGTGAACGTGGGGATTCTATGGAGGTGAACGTGGGGATTCTATGGAGGTGAACGTGGGGATTCTATGGAGGTGAACGTGGGGATTCTATGGAGTGAACGTGGGATTCTATGGAGGTGAACGTGGGGATTCTATGGAGGTGAACGTGGGATTCTATGGAGGTGAACGTGGGGATTCTATGGAGGTGAACGTGGGGATTCTATGGAGGTGAACGTGGGATTCTATGGAGGTGAACGTGGGGATTCTATGGAGGTGATACAGTGGGGATTCTATGGAGGTGAACGTGGGGATTCTATGGAGGTGAACGTGGGGATTCTATGGAGGTGAACGTGGGGATTCTATGGAGGTGAACGTGGGGATTCTATGGAGGTGAACGTGGGGATTCTATGGAGGTGAACGTGGGGATTCTATGGAGGTGAACGTGGGGATTCTATGGAGGTGAACGTGGGGATTCTATGGAGGTGAACGTGGGGATTCTATGGAGGTGAACGTGGGGATTCTATGGAGGTGAACGTGGGGATTCTATGGAGGTGAACGTGGGGATTCTATGGAGGTGAACGTGGGGATTCTATGGAGGTGAACGTGGGGATTCTATGGAGGTGAACGTGGGGATTCTATGGAGGTGAACGTGGGGATTCTATGGAGGTGAACGTGGGGATTCTATGGAGGTGAACGTGGGGATTCTATGGAGGTGAACGTGGGGATTCTATGGAGGTGAACGTGGGGATTCTATGGAGGTGAACGTGGGGATTCTATGGAGGTGAACGTGGGGATTCTATGGAGGTGAACGTGGGGATTCTATGGAGGTGAACGTGGGGATTCTATGGAGGTGAACGTGGGGATTCTATGGAGGTGAACGTGGGGATTCTATGGAGGTGAACGTGGGGATTCTATGGAGGTGAACGTGGGGATTCTATGGAGGTGAACGTGGGGATTCTATGGAGGTGAACGTGGGGATTCTATGGAGGTGAACGTGGGGATTCTATGGAGGTGAACGTGGGGATTCTATGGAGGTGAACGTGGGGATTCTATGGAGGTGAACGTGGGGATTCTATGGAGGTGAACGTGGGGATTCTATGGAGGTGAACGTGGGGATTCTATGGAGGTGAACGTGGGGATTCTATGGAGGTGAACGTGGGGATTCTATGGAGGTGAACGTGGGGATTCTATGGAGGTGAACGTGGGGATTCTATGGAGGTGAACGTGGGGATTCTATGGAGGTGAACGTGGGGATTCTATGGAGGTGAACGTGGGGATTCTATGGAGGTGAACGTGGGGATTCTATGGAGGTGAACGTGGGGATTCTATGGAGGTGAACGTGGGGATTCTATGGAGGTGAACGTGGGGATTCTATGGAGGTGAACGTGGGGATTCTATGGAGGTGAACGTGGGGATTCTATGGAGGTGAACGTGGGGATTCTATGGAGGTGAACGTGGGGATTCTATGGAGGTGAACGTGGGGATTCTATGGAGGTGAACGTGGGGATTCTATGGAGGTGAACGTGGGGATTCTATGGAGGTGAACGTGGGGATTCTATGGAGGTGAACGTGGGGATTCTATGGAGGTGAACGTGGGGATTCTATGGAGGTGAACGTGGGGATTCTATGGAGGTGAACGTGGGGATTCTATGGAGGTGAACGTGGGGATTCTATGGAGGTGAACGCTGGGGATTCTATGGAGGTGAACACGGGGATTCTATGTAGGTGAACACGGGGATTCTATGGAGGTGAACACGGGGATTCTATGAAGGTGAACATGGGAATTCTATGGAAGTGAACATGGGAATTCTATGGAAGTGAACGTGGGAATTCTATGGAGGTGAACGTGGGGATTCTATGTGGTGAACATGGGGATTCTTTGGGGGTGAACACGGGGATTCTATGAAGGTGAACATGGGAATTCTATGGAAGTGAACATGGGAATTCTATGGAAGTGAACATGGGAATTCTATGGAGGTGAACGTGGGGATTCTATGTGGTGAACATGGGGATTCTTTGGGGGTGAACACGGGGATTCTATGAAGGTGAACATGGGAATTCTATGGAAGTGAACATGGGATTCTTGGAGTGAACATGGGAATTCTATGGAGTGAACATGGGGATTCTATGGGTGAACACGGGATTCTTGGGGGTGAACATGGGGATTCTATGAGGTGAACATGGGAATTCTATGGAAGTGAACATGGGAATTTTGGGAAGAAACATGGGGATTCTATGGGATGAACATGGGGATTCTATAGGGGTGAACGTGGGGATTCTATGAGTGATACACATGGGGATTCTATGGGGGTGATGCACACATGGGAGGTCTATGGAGGTGAATCATATGGAAATTGCTCATGCAAGTCAACATGGGATCTTGGGGTCATGAACATATATATTATAATATGGGGGACGTGTGGGATCATGGTGTGACTAGAGGCATGGGGATCATGGGTAGTGATAATGGGAGGGGGCTATGGGAAGGGCTGTTGCACTCATGCAGTATGTATGGAGGCTGTGTGGGCTCATGCAGTATATAGGGAGGCCGTGTGGGGCTCATGCAATATATATATATATATATATATATATAATATATATATTATATTATATGGGGCTGTGTGGCGCTCATGCAGTGTATATAGGAAGGCTGTGTGGCGCTCATGCAGTATATATAGGGAGGCTGTGGGGCTCATGCAGTGTATATAGGGGGGCTGTGTGGCACTCATGCAGTATGTAGGGAGGCTGTGTGGCGCTCATGCAGTATATAGGGAGACTGTGGGGCTCATGCAGTATATATAGGGGGGCTGTGTGGCGCTCATGCAGTATATATATGGAGGCTGTGTGGGTCTCATGCAGTATATAGGGAGGCTATGTGGGGCTCATGCTGTATATATAGGGAGGCTGTGTGAGGCTCATGCTGTATATAAGGGGCTGTGGGGGGTTCAAATATATATAGGGGGTGTCAGCATACTTAATTCTGCTCAATATTAAGTGATGCAATCAATATTAATAAGTTGAGTAGAACTTAATTTCAAGCTATTGGTTCGGCCCTCCACAACAGTCATGGTCTCTCATGTGGCCCCTCGGGAAAATTAATTGCCCACCCCTGGTCTAGGGGAATCAATGCTGTATATAAGTTTATGGTAGAACACTAATGTAGCTACACAACAACAGCAATTTTGCCTTGACTCCCCATCGGTGTTGCATCGAAGTTTTTTTCTTTTTGGAGATCAGTTCTACCAACAGCAGACCGGTACAGCCATGGGATCTAATGTAGCATGTCCATACGCAAACATATTCATGGCCGTGTTTGAGAAGGAGCATGTATACAATAATACATTATTCCAGACATTCTTTATTCTGGAAAAGATTCATTGACGATGTTTTCATGGTGTGGAAAGGTGATACACAGTCCTTGAATTAATTCTTTGGTAACATTAATCAGGCTGTTCCCAATCTGACATTTACAATGTCATCTAGTCATTAAAAACATTCATTTTTTGGACACACATCTCACGTTGGAAGCTGATGGTAGTTTTGATGTAGGTTTGTATGTAAAACCAACGGATAAAAATAGTTTATTGCATTTTTCAAGTTGCCACCCACCGCACGGTAAAAGATCACTACCTAAATCCCAGTGTCATCATCGTGTATCACGCATAGTCTCTAATTCAAACAAACAGGTTCGGCATGAAGAAATGACAAACAAATTTGTACAGAGGGGTTACCCCCATAGATTAGCGTCTATGGGAAGCACTGTTGGACTTCAACCCCCTAATCAAACTATCAGGAATAAAACTAGGTTACCCTTTGTGACCACATTCACACCAATTTTTAGAGACTGTATTTATAGACACTGGTCTTTGTTGAGTAAGGCTTATCCCGAGATGGTGGAGTTTAAAGAAAAACCATTTATGTGCTATAAGAGACCCCCGAATTTAAAGAGTGTGCTTGTGAGAGCCGACATTGGCTCCACGAAAACAAGTGGTACACAAAGGAGATTGATGACCCCCAAGAGGGGCACTTTTCCATGCCTTCATTGTCTACAGTGCTCGAATATTACTAGAGGCAGTACGTTCACACATCCACGATCCGGTCAGACTTTTCAAGTCAGAGATTTTTTTCACATGTGAATCATCGTAGTGGTTTATTTAATCAAATGTCCGTGCGGTCTCGGGTATGTTGGTGAAACCACCCAGCATATCCGAGACAGCATATCCCAACATAAATCCACGATTAGATGTAAATATTGATGTTACCTGTTCCTTCTCATTTTCATACTAGCGGACACAACGTATCACAACTCAAATATCAAGTAATAGATCATGTCCCTCCCTTCGGAGAGGAGGTGATAGAGTTAAATGTTTGAAATCAAAAGAGGCTTATTGGATCTATACCCTGCAGACACTGGAGCCATGGGGTCTAAACAGGGAATATGAGGTGTCCTTCTAGGTACCTCTATATCTGTAAGATAACGTAACCGAATGCGCTTACAACTCGTTCTTCTATATTGACATGCAGTCATTCTAATCTTAGATTCACTGGTTCTCTTTCCATTCTCATTAAGATCATGCTTCATTATGAGACAGTGTACGAGCTATTTATCAATATATATTTTATTAATAATATATAATAATTTAATTATTAGCGGATCAGATTCAATAGTTTCATATTAATTGGGCGATATAATTTTATGGTTCTGTATGATGCCTCTCAGACAATTGGGCAGTTCCTGAATATTCACAGTAAGACACAAGATGAGCAATATAAGCTGAAGATTGATGCTATATAGCGATATATACCCGGATATCTAATATAGGTTGTTTTCTATACCATTCAGTATTATATATGAATAGCATACGTTTTGGTAGCAAAGGAATTGCATATATACCGAAATATTGCGTCTAGACATAAATGCACTACCTGCAGATTGATCTTTGTATATAATATGCTTTCATGTGAATTTGTGTTTTATTCATGTATTTTTGTTTTTTTCTTTTGTTCATTAGAGTATTACCCCTTGAAAAAGGCCATCATGGTCGAAACGTCGGGGACTTTTGTTAATGTGGGGAATCAATATTTCTTTTCTTATTGGATTTATGAATTTTTAATGAACGACATTCATGGAATACTGCCTGGAATTTTCGGAACATGAAATCCCAGCAACTTGTTGAATACAAATATTGATGCAAGAGAAAAACAACTGTATTACATTTTATTTGAGTGCTCGAGGTATTTTTTCTGATTGCATCTGACCAAGTCAGTGGGCAAGAAGATTCTAGCAGCATCCAAAAAAAAGTCTTAGTTACTTACCGTTAACGGTATTTTTCGAAGTCCATGACAGCACTACAGAGAGAGGGGATCGCCCCTTAGGAACAGGAAACCTACAGATATAAAAGGGCGGCACCTCTCCCACGCATCAGTTGGATAACAGAGCATAAGAGGACTCAAGGTTAAATGGTATACAGCAAAAAATTTATGCATCACACAGTAATACTGGTCAATTGTTTATTACATGTGGACTATATAAGAGGAAGAAGTGCACATAGAACACGGGTGGGAATGTAAGGGTGCTGTCATGGACTTCGAAAAATACCGTTAACGGTAAGTAACTTAGACTTTATTCGAACGTCCATGACAGCACTACAGAGAGAATTACAGAGAGTAATAACTGCTTAGGGAGGGACTACAGCCTGCAGCACCCTTAGTCCGAAAGAAAGGTCTGAGGAAGCACCCAAATCTAATCTATAATGAGTGTAAAACGTTGTGGAGAAGACCACGTAGCTGCCTTACATATCTGGTCAATCGAGACTTCTGCCCTCTCTGCCAATGAAGTCGCCACAGCTCGGGTGGAATGCGCCCTTAGCCTCTCAGGTGCCGGCTTGCCCCTCGAGGTGTATGCCAGAGAAATTGCTTCCCTAATCCATCTGGCCAATGAGCTTTTTGTTATTCTACGGCCTTTGTTAATTCCCTGAAAAGAGACAATGCATTTTCCCCTTTCCAGGGATCAGTGACTACCAAATATTGCAGCAGACATCTTCTAACATCTAGAGTATGGAGTTTTATCTCCTTTTGATTAGATGGATTAGGGATGAACGAAGGGAGAACAATTTCCTGTGTTCTGTGGAAGCGGAAGACACCTTAGGTAAATATGCCGGATCAGGTCTAAGTATTATTCTGTCATTCAGGACCTGAGTGTAAGGAGACAGTCTAGATAGTGCCTGGATGTCACTTACCCTCCTAGCCGAAGTTAATGCTACCATCTGTAGGAAACCTGTCCTTTAGGAACAGGAAACCAACTGATGCGTGGGAGAGGTGCCGCCCTTTTTGTATCTGTAGGTTTCCTGTTCCTAAGGGGCGGATCCCCTCTCTCTGTAGTGCTGTCATGGACGTTCGAATAAAATAAAAGGAAGGTGAAATACTGTCACATTGGATACAGCTAATCAAAAACCATTTATGGCGGTCTTCGCGTACCTGCAGAAGAGATCCTGACCAACTGATTTTACGATGGAAATCAATGTTGCAAATCCTATGGGTAGGACATACTCAAATAATCACATTTCTTCCCCATTTTTAATTTCAAATGGCACTAGACAAGGTTGCCCCCTCTCCCCATGACTTTTTATTTTAGCAATGGAGCCTCTAGCCCAATCAGTGAGACAAAATGAAACAATTAAGGGTGTCATAACTCCTTCCCGCCAACTAAAAATTAGCTTATTCGTTGATGATGTAATATCATTAACAGACCCAATTAATTCCATTAAGGAACTCCACGTTTTACTAGATACATTTTCCGAACTTTCAGATTTCAAAATAAATTTTGGTAAATCAAAAATTCTTCCGTTAAACGTATCAGAAAAACATATAACAGAAATCAAGTCTTTGTCCCCCTGACTTGGGCGGATAGAGACTTCTCCTATTTAGGTATAAGCGTTTCCAATAAAATTAATTCCTTAATCTCATCCTATAAGAGTTCTCTCTCCAACACAATCTCCAAAGATCTCAACGCCTTTAAAGATAAAAATCTCTCATGGTGGGGAAAAAAATTTGACAATAAGATCTTTTGCTCTCCCAAAAATGTTATATATCTTCCGAGCACTCCCCATACCAATTTCACAATCTTCTCTTACTCACATCCAATCAAACATTAATGCTTTCATATGGGAAAACAAAAGACCTAGAGTTCCATCTAATTTAATATATAAAAGTAAATCATATGGCGGACTCGGCTTTCCAAATATAGCGGCATATTATAACACAAATATTATTAAGCAGAGCCTTCATTGGATTTCGGGAAAACTCCACGGCTTGGATGGATCTAGAGATGGTTTTAAATCACAATGTTCATCCAAAGTATCTAATATTCAAATCTATTGAAAATAATTGCCCAGATACGGTAAATCATCCCATTTTTATGGCATCCATCCAAGCGTGGAGAAAATTATCTAGAATGAAAGAAGGTCTTTCAAGAACAAAAGTTCGAGAGAAAATTCCCTTCTCTATGATATCTCTACTCACCAATCAGTCTTTATCTTCTATATGGACAAATCATAACATTAAGAAGCTAGGTGACATAGTAACGACCACGTCATCCCGTTCAGCACTCTTAAAGTAAATATAACCTACCTTCTTCACTGTTCTTTCAGTATATCATTTTAAAGGAACAAATCCAAACCTTCCTAAATAAAACAACAAAATCTCAGAGGTCGTTCTCAACCTCCTAAGCAACTTTGATCATAATATATTTTGGAGCCATAAGTACATTTACAGTTGGTTCAACCAAGATATCTCTCTAATAAAACACTCTTGCATGCTAAAATGGGAGAAGGATTTGGGTAAATCATATTCCTTGGAAGAATGGGAAAATGCCTTTTCATATACATACTCTTCCAATATATCAATGACCTTGCAATAAACTCACTCAAAAGTGGTATCTAGATGGTACTATACTCCAATAAGACTAGCTCACATTAATTCAAACAATTCACCCCTTTGTTGGAGGAACTGTGGTCTACGGGGGTCTCTGTCTCATATGTTTTGTTTCTGTCCTATCCTCAACAATTTATGGGCACAAGTCTCATCTCCTGTCAACAAGATCTCTAGCCAAAATATAGTTCTCTCTCCACAAATGACGTTACTTTCTATGGAGCTAGAGCACTTTAACCCTGACCTTAGATCCTTGATTATCCACATATTCCTAGAAACCAAGAGATCTATTGCTTATAATTGGAAAAAACAAATTCCTCCAACAATTAAAGAAATATCTGATCAGATCGCATAAATCCTATGAGTGTCGATTTGCAATTGCAAACAATACACATGCCAAGCATCTTAAAAAAATGGTCATATATTGGGACAAGGTTTTTCCCTAACCCCCTCCCCCCCTCTTTCTTTCCCTCCCCCTTCTTCGTCTGGTACATCTATTAATAACGATTATTGTATTTTGTTCTGTATTATAATTTGTTATGTTTTATTGTAATGAGTATTGATTGCTAACATCAAAATGATTATAATAACAATAATAATGATGTAACTACTTCTAAAGGCATTGATACTACATTTTGAAATGTTAACACCTGTTATGTTTATGCTTTACCGTTTGTAATCATAAATTGTTTTGATACCTTCCTTGCCTCTTATCCCTCCCTTCCACTCCCTCCCTTACGGTCCCTTTTTATTTCCCTTGTTAAAAAGAACAAATCCTTCAATAAAAATTATTGGACCAGGAAATCAATGTTACAACATGTGAAAAATATCCATGAGCGGTCTGCTTCTGAACCCTATATTGTATTGTGAGCATTTACCGCTCACTGCTGAGAAATTGGAAAAATACCAAATAGCTAGAGCCTACATCAACAGCCATGACCCTGTTGAAAGGAATAGTGGAGGACAACAATCTTCTATGGGACATAAGACAGATCAACTAGTTCCGTCACACAGGAGAATTGAAATTGTATCATAGTGTATGTTTAAAATACCGGCCTAAGCGTTTACAGTCATGGCCAAAAGTTTTGAGAATGACACAAATATTAATTTTTACAAAGTCTACTGCTTCACTTTTTCTAATGGCAATTTGCATATACTCCAGAATGTTATAAAGAGTGATCAGCTTAACAGCAATTACTTGCAAAGTCAATATTTGGCTAGAAAATTAACTTTATCCCCAAAACACATTTCAACATCATTGCAGCCCTGCCTTAAAAGGACCAGCTAACCTCTTTTCAGTGATTGCTCCATTAACACAGGTGTGGGTGTTGATGAGGACATGGCTGGAGATCAATCTGTCATGATTAAGTAGGAATGACACCACTGGACACTTTAAAAGGAGGCTGGTGCTTGGCATCATTGTTTCTCTTCTGTTAACCATGGTTATCTCTAAAGAAACACGTGCAGTCATCATTGCAATGCACAAAAATGGCCTAACAGGGAAGAATATCGCAGCTAGAAAGATTGCACCTCAGTCAACAATCTATCGCATCATCAAGAACTTCAAGGAGAGAGGTTCCATTGTTGCCAAAAAGGCTTCAGGGCGCCCAAGAAAGACCAGCAAGCGCCAGGACCGTCTCTTAAAAGTGTTTCAGCTGCGGGATCGGGCTACCAGCAGTGCAGAGCTTGCTCAGGAATGGCAGCAGGCAGGTGTGAGTGCATCTGCACGCACTGTGAGGTGGAGAGTCTTGGAGCAAGGCCTGGTCTCAAGGAGGGCAGCAAAGAAGCCACTTCTCTCCAGAAAAAAACATCATGGACAGACTGATATTCTGCAAAAGGTACAGGCAGTGGACTGCTGAGGACTGGGGTAAAGTTATTTTCTCTGATGAATGCCCTTTTCGATTGTTTGGGACTTCAGGAAAATGCCTCATTCGGAGAAGACAAGGTGAGCGCTACCACCAGTCTTGTCTCATGCCAACTGTTAAGCATCCTGAAACCATTCATATGTGGGGTTGCTTCTCAGCCAAGGGAATCGGCTCTCTCACAGTCTTGCCTAAAAACACAGCCATGAATAAAGAATGGTACCAGAATGTCCTCCAAGAGCAACTTCTCCCAACCCTCCAAGAGCAGTTTGGCGATCAACAGTGCCTTTTCCAGCATGATGGAGCACCTTGCCATAAAGCAAAGGTGATAACTAAATGGCTCAGGGAACAAAACAGAGATTTTGGGTCCATGGCCTGGAAACTCCCCAGATCTTAATCCCATTGAGAACTTGTGGTCAATCATCAAGAGACGGGTGGACAAACAAAAACCTAAAAATTCTGACAAAATGAAAGCATTGATTGTGCAAGAATGGACTGCTATCAGTCAGGATTTGGTCCAGAAGTTGATTGAGAGCATGCCAGGGAGAATTGCAGAGGTCCTGAAGAAGAAGGGTCAACACTGCAAATATTGACTTGCTGCATTAGCTCATTTAACTGTCAATATAAGCTTTTGTTACTCATATGTTTGCAATTATTATATTTCTGTCTGTGATAAAAACATCTGTCAAACACACATAAAAACCAGAGGGCAGCAAATCATGTGAAAATATAATATTTGTGTCATTCTCAAAACTTTTGGCCATGACTGTACATTCCTTTATTGATGGCGTGATTGCTCGCAGTCGGTTGGCAGCCTTGAACCATAATAGGAATGTTGATATGTTGAACCACAGCCTTCAATCTGACAATGAAACCGATTCCACTGACCGTGTTCAATACCGTCTTGAATTTTCAAAAGCACGCAAAGCTTGGGTTGTAAAATGTTTATATGAGGCCACATCACAAGATTTTCAACAAGAAATCGTGGATGATGTAATTCGAATTATGAAAAAGGAACTTCCGACCACCTGGAGTTCTCAACGCACAGAGTTTCCACCAAATATTGCTTCGGTCCCCAAGCCGGATAAGCAACAAATTATTGAAGAGCAAGCTACTAAAGCTTAACATGTCATGCCTAAAAATAAAAGAGTAACTAATATTTGTACTTAAGGGTGATTTTTAAGACTGGACAACAAATCAGTAGTGACTGTTTGGAAATGCCGATTTGTGATTCCTCACATCACGAATGGTGTCAGCACGGTTTCTCTCACGGCGATTTTGTGACAGTGTCATTATGTGAACCCTGCGGACAATCAGCGGCTGCTTCACTGTCTTCGCCTTAGGAAAAATGGCTTACATTAGTTATTTAACAAAAAAATGCAGCAACACTCACTTCCTACAGATATGAGGTTGCTTAGAAGGCGGGAGAGTGAAGCGGCCACTGATAGACCACAGGGTACAATCGCCGCGAGACACCGCGCCGACACCATACTTGAGTAACATGCAGGCACTGGAATGGAGTAAACAGAGGGGGTTGTTAGAATAGTGGACAAACCCTTCAGAGTTCATTATATATGTATAGATCACTCTGCATCAAAATATTAAAGTGTGTATAGGAATATTTTTTTTTAATACATACACAGAAGTATATATTTGTGTGTATATATCAGGTTTGACAGCACATTGGTGCAATCTGTGCAGCTAAGAGGCAATGGGGGCCATTTCCATCTCCAGAGCAGGTGGAATTGTCCATTATTATGACCTGTTGTACTGCAAAGGGCCCATATACTGTGCTGAGAACAGGGGCCTCTCCTGTCTATGAGCACTAATGGTGTAAAATTAGAACACACATAATGTATACATGCACACAAGTATATCATATATACCCGCACATGTACTGTGTATTTCCATATCCAAGACATGTGCAGTGAGATCTCTACATAATATATATATATATTTATATACACATACATACATATACACACACACACTAAACTATATATACGATGAAATAGATGATAAAGAGAAAAAGCTGAAAGCTCCATCACCGTGGTTGTGCAGTCCTTGGAGCTGCTTTTGAGCTTGTGACCTCTCCTCATCAGATTGAAGCTAGAGGTGGGAGAGGAATGAGGGGTTTGGGTGTGATTTGGAGTGGGTGTCCTAGGTGCTGGCTTACAGGCCAGAGCAATGCATCATGGAACTTGTAGTATTAGAGCACAGGAAGTCAGGAGAAAGGAAGTTGTCGATTAACCCCATGAGAGCTGGAGCCAGCACTGAGGATGTGCAGCTACAGCGTGATAAAAGGTAATATTGCTAAAATACACACAGTGGATGTTTTAAGTGGCACATAATAGCGGGATTTATGAAAAAAAAAAACGTTATAGTACTGGACAACCCCTTTAAGAAACCTCTGAATAGAACTACACATAGCAAAAATACTACAAATAAAAACAGGACTAGGCCTAAAACATTTCCATCAAATCAACCAGGATTTTTTTCGGCTACAAGGTACAAAGCCAAAACAGGTAAGAGGGGTGGGAAACTCACCCAAAATAAAATTAAAAGAAAACAAAAAAAAACAAAAACTAATCTCAGACACAAAAAATCTTTAATTTGAGTTCTTACCAATTATCATAAAATGAGCAACTACTCTTACAAAGGTCTAAAACTTGCCCCCACAGCCAAACCGTTTAACTTGTATAAGCGTCAAAAAATTTCTCCGCAATTTAGCATTAAAAAAATATTTTTTTTAAAGAAAAATATTACTAACCCCACCACCCAATACACCGCTATTAACACAAACATTTCGGAGTACATTCATACTAAACTCTCCCAACCATCCACCTTTAATCCACTCAATGAATATTCTAACTCTTTCTGGGCATTTGAAACCTTGGTAACTACAGACATTAAGAAACTGCATTAAAAGAACTTCAAATATGCTCCACACAATCTGAGTTCTAGAGAAAGGAAGTCCATCATTGATCTCCAGCAGAACAATCAAATCTTTATTCGTCCAGCAGATAAAGGAGGCGGCATTGTTGTGCTTGATCGAACTATGTACCATAACGAATCATTAAGACTCCTAGGAGACACTAATACACACAAATCTATCTCCTTAGACCCTACCACAGATTACATCAGAAAACTCAATATATTAGCCACAAAAGGAAAACCTTTAGGTATCTTCACTAAAAAAAAAAATTCAATTAATCAATGCAAAAACCTCAAACTGTAGCAATTTATCATATTCCAAAGATTCACAAAAATATGATAAACCCTCCAGATAGGCCCATTATCTCAGGAATCAATTGTTTAAATGCTAACCTGTCCCAATATGTTGACACCTACAAAAATGCATGCCACTACCTGCCTACTTGAAAGACTCTAATCATACCCTACAAATTTTAGATCAAATGGAGTGAAATAATAATTTCATTTTGGGGACTTTGTATCTAAAGTCACTCTACATGGTGACTGATTATCAAAAAGGCTGTCAAGCAGCAAATTTCTTCCTCCACTCTTTAGGGACATACAAGGAACCACATACAATTTATTGTGGACAGTACTGAGTTTATCCTAAAACACAATTTTTTAATCTACGAAAAACAGTACTATCTGCATACGCATGGCACTGCAATGGGCACTCGCTTTGTGCCAAGTTACGCAAACTTATATGTGAGAAAATGGGAAAAAGATTATATCTACAGGGACAACGGATAACACGAAGGACTTATACTTTGGCGTCACTTTCTAGACAATGTCCTATTTATTTGGGGTGGTTCATCAATAGCCCTACACACGTTTATTTCTGGTTTGAATTCTAAACATTTATGTTCTGGAATTCAAACCAACTATTAGCGTCACCAGTGTTAAATTTTTGGATCTAACAACCTGTGTGGAACAGAATAAACTAATAGCCAAATGTTTCCGCAAAGACGTAGACTCCAATAGTTTTATCCACATCACTAGCTGCCATCTACCGTTCTGGCTGACAACTATCCTTAAAGGTCAATTCATGAGGATTAGGAGAAACTGCACCTTTATCTCTTCTTTGAATAAAAATGGAGATTAAGATAGAGTTCACTTTACTGTTTGTAAATGTTTCATTTGCAGGGGGCCTCTAAGGCCATCCACTAACTTTCCCTTTTAAGGAGAACATCCTTTGAATCTAAGGATTCTTCATAAGATTGTTTAGTTTTCTTATTAAAGTTTTTGTGTGTTTTATTTGTTAGTATTATTGCTTAAAGAAAATGGTTAAAATGTTATCATTTAACGTGAGGGGCTTAAATAGCCCGGTTAAGAGGCACTCTACATGGAGAGAGATTAAGAGAAGTGGAGCTGAGATCATTTGCTTACAGGAGGTTAAACTTGCCAAATTAGATCATCCCAAATTCGAAAATAAAAATTATTCACATATCTTTGAAGCTCTAAATGATAAACAGAAGGGAGGTGTTATTACCCTTATTAAAAATTCATTAGCTTTTCAAAGCATTGAGACACACTCAGATCCTGAGGGTAAATATTTAATACTGGTGGGTTTGGTCAATAATCAATTGACTACTATCATTAATGTTTATGCACCTGTTAATGCTCAGTTCAGATTCTTCAATGAGCTTGACAAAAAAAATTCAAGAAGTGAAGAAAGGGGTGGTTGTTGTGGTAGGAGATTTCAATATTGTTCCTGACGCTCAGATGGACTCAACTGCAAGGTCTAGGTTATCTTACCCGGTTTTGAAGGGATGGCTTCATAGCCATGAATACCTGGATGTCTTCAGGTGCATAAACACTACATCATTGGAATATACGCATTATTCAGAGGTCCATAAAACCTTTTCGAGAATTGACCTATTCCTCACAGATTATTTTTCAATTTCTAGATTTGGGAAAATTGATATCCTCCCAAAGTCCTTCTCTGACCACTCTCCAGTATCTTGTGAAGTAGATCTTGGTATACCACATAAGAGGGACTTTCTTTGGAGATGTAATTCCACACTTTTATACAACCCAAGCTTTAAGGAAAAAATAGAGACAGCTATTGCCAACTATTTCAAAGAAAATGATTGGGAAGACGTGTGCCCGTTCACATTGTGGAACGCTCACAAATGCGTTATAAGGGGAGTGATGATAGGATTACTGAACCAAAAAAAACAGCAAGACAGGGAAAGGATTCTTAGTTTACAAATGGATCTTAAGAATAAGGAAGATTCCCAACAAAAATTAGCGGTCCCATCTCCAGCTCTGCATTCGGAAATCATCAATCTCAGAATTGCGTTGAGAGCAGCCCTATTTGAAGACTATGATAGGTATGCAAAGAAAATGAAATGTAACTTCTATTCCTCCTATAACAAACCTTCCAAGCTTATGGCTCAGATTCCAGGCCATAAGAGTAAGGAATAGGATAAATAGGATTAAATATAATGGATTGACATCCGATCATCCTAAAGAAATAGCTGATCATTTTGCAGATTATTTCTCATCTCTGTATAATCTTAAGTATGACCCTGATACACAACAGCCAGATAAACTCCACATTCAAAAATTTCTATCAAGTATTAACTTACCTAAACTTACTGCAGACCAATTGACATCCATTGATGCCCCCTTTACTACACATGAAATTTCCGAATCCATCAAAAAACTAAAACTCAAGAAGTCACCGGGTCCTGATGGGTTCACGAATGAGTATTTTAAAGTGTTTGCCCTCGCTTGGTTCCATGTCTTGGTTCAGTGTTCAATAAAGCGTCTTCGACTGGAGAATTTCCGCCAGAAATGCTAAAAGCCACTATAATTCTAATACCCAAAACTAAAGGGACTTGGAGTCTGTTAAAAATTATAGGCCCATTTCATTAATCAATACAGACGTAAAAATTTACTCCAAAATTATTGCCGATAGAATCAAAACTATCCTTCCAAGCATAATCCACAAGGATCAAATGGGTTTTATTCTGGGACGTCAAACCAGTGACAGCACTAGAAAACTATTCGACCTAATTCACTCTATCAGATCCAAAAGAACTCCATCAATACTCTTAGCCTTGGATGCTGAGAAGGCATTCGATAGAGTGAATTGGGATTTTTTGATAGCGACCCTGAAAAAATTTGGCTTTAGTTACAATATAATTAGAACAATCATGGCCTTGTATGCCTACCCCTCAGCAAATGTGTATGTAAATAGTCACCTCTCTAAACATATTCCTATAACGAATGGAACAAGGCAGGGGTGTCCCTTGTCCCCTCTGCTTTTTGCTATTGTTATGGAGCCACTTGCTGAGAAAATAAGAAGGAATGAATCAATCAGAGGGATCCAGATAGGGGCAAAACAATACAAGATTAGTTTATTTGCAGATGATGTCATCCTCAGTCTTGCGAACCCTTCATGCTCTATTGTGCATGTCCTCCGGGATTTTGGAGATTTTTCAAGGGCATCGTTGTTCAAAATCAATGAATCAAAATCTAAGATTTTGGATTTTTTCTTGAGCCAGGAGGACATCTGTGGTATCAAGGAAGGATCCAATTTCGATTGGGAAAGAGAATCTCTAACTTATCTTGGCATACTCATCACTAGAGTTTTTCGTAAGACGATTGATCTTAACCTACAGAAAATTACTAAGGAAGTTCAATCTGAGCTCAATAACCTTGGGAAACAAGAAATTTCTTGGGCCGGTAGAATTATTTTGTTTAAACTTTTTACTCTTCCCAAGATCTTATACATTTTTAGAGCATTACCTTTGTCTATTCCTTTGAAGCTAATCAAAAAACTACAATGCATAATTAATGCATTTGTATGGAATAAGAAAAGGGCAAGGATAGCGTTCACCACTATTACTAAAAATAAAACAAATGGAGGCCTGGCTCTTTCTAATTTAGTCAACTATTATTATTCTTCCTTAGTGAAACAGTCTCGTATTTGGTTCAAGCCGGACAATGGCCCGGCCTGGTCAGAAATTGAAAGATTCTATAATAGGAATGCTCCTCTGTCAAAGCTAATTTTAAGTAGTGTTCTGTCATCCTCCCCTGTATCGCATGTCTCACCGACCATATCAGCTACCTTATCAGCCTGGTCCTACATGGCCAAAATTCAAACACAGAGTAGGAAAAGGTTAAGGTATGACCAAATTAAGGATATCTCACTAAAATTTTTTGGTTTGATTATGGAGAAGGAGGTTCCCAGTTCTTGGAAATTGGCAAACTTAATGAAGGTACAGGATATATTTAATGGTACAGAATTCATTGAATATGAAGCGTTGTTGTCAGTGCATAAACTTCCTCCTGAAGATGCTCAAATTTTTTATATTATCAAAAAACTCAACCAAATTTATTAGGAAAAAAATCTCTTATCACGGAGATGACAAGTCTATTAATTTGTAATCCGGACAATAACCCCTATTGGAACTCCAAATTTATCTATAATTTTCTAAATGAAGATCTGGTACCCAAGGAAGCCCTTTTCGAGACTAATTGGCAAAAGATTTGAATTTGAATATTTCTCACGATCAATGGCGGAAAGCGCTCAAAGCTACATATTCCTCAAACATATGTGCTTCCCTTCATGAATCGTATTATAAATTAGTCTCTAGGTGGTATCTCACACCTACTAAAATGGCGAGAATTTTTCCTGGAGTGGCTCCTACCTGCTGGAGAGATTGTGGTTTTGCGGGGAGTCTGCTACATGTATTTTGGGAGTGTCCCAAAATAAGGTTATTGTGGTCGAATGTCTCAGATATAGTAGACAAAATCACCTCTAAAACTGTTATGTTGACCCCTCAAGTGGCCTTGTTATCTCTCGATCTAGAGGAAATTCCTCCACCAAACAGACCTCTGATCATACATCTTTTCTTGGTCACCAAAAACCAAATAGCTTCTCTTTGGAAAGAAGAATCGGTTCCTAAAATCGCCGATATAGTTGACAAAATGTCTCTGCATATGTCATACGAGAAAAGTCATGCACTGGCTAACAACAGCTTTACTTCCTTCAGTAAAAAATGGAATGCATGGCATAAGATAATTTCTTAATATATGTTTGAATTGCTCTTATCTCCTCCCCAGGCAAAGCTTCTCTTTGAATGATTAACAAATGTTTTACAATACTGTTAGTTTAGTATCGTTATTTATTTTATTATCCTCATTGTTGATCTATTTGACATAATCTACGGCTAGATCTCTATTATCTCTACATCTTATTCAACGTTTGATGTTTATTACTGTTATTTTATGGAAATTTATATTTCGGTTGTGACATAGAATTTTTCAATAAATGTAAAGGCATTACAACTTTAATAAAGTTATTTTGAAAAAGGAGAAACTGCACCAATATTGTGGTACTACCGTAGGGAAACTGAATGGTGAACAGCAGAATTTGTGGAGAAGGGGTACCCCTTACCAATTCTGAATAAATCAAGAAACGAGGTGGAGAATATACCCAGAGAGTCCCTGATATATAAAAACTTAGGAAAACTCCAATCTACCTACTCTTCTAGAACAAATACTCCAATTACCTATAGTTACCCAATTTCATTCTGGATATAGAAAATTCAAAAATATCTAAACATTAGCCAGTATTACACAGGGACAAAAGCATTAGGAGTTTGTTACCAGACCATCCTAAATTCGTATTTGCAAAAGCTCAAAACTTAGGCCTCTTATTGGCCCCTACTACAAAAGGCAGTTATTCCCAATAAGAAATATAAAAGCAAATCTCTTCCAACAAGCTCCATATCTAAAATAATTGTTTTTTTTTTACCATGTGAGATGTTCTTGTTGTAAACAAATATCTTTTGAAAAGAAACTCCACACTTCCTTTGTGGACGCAAACAAAACAAACGTACACCATATCAAATCTACGATCACTTGCCAATCAACAGAAGTTTTCTATATTCTTAAATGCCCCATGTGACAAAATATATGTTGTCCGCACTAAGAGGCGTCTAACAGAGGATCAATATTAGTAAAGGCTTCAAGAGCCACCCTTTGTCACGTCATTTTCTTGAAAAACACAACCATTCATGTCTTGGAGCCTCATTTTGTGGCATACAATTGGTCTGCAAAAACCCTAGGGGAGGCGATTTTTTGAGAGCTATGTCAAGAGTGGCATCAAGGTGGATTTTCACTCTAACACCAAAAGGATTAAATCAAGAGATTGAATTATACGCATTTTAAGTTATCATTTTAGCATTGTATTTCCTCTGTTTTTTTTTCTTTACTCTTAACACTTTTTATTCCTGAGTCATTCCCATACAGTGCATTTTTTAGCATAATTTTAAATTCATAAACATCATGTATTGTCCCTTGTGTGTGTGTAAAAACAAATGTTAAAAAACAATGAATACAATACACACACAACACACACACAACACACACCTGTATATATAAAGTTCACATATTCCGTAGCGACACCTTCCTCATTCAGCCGTTACTAGTCCACCAGTAAGGATTGGATCATTTTCAAAAACAAAAAATGAAAAAATTTAAAGTTATGAAAGTGGAGAGCAAAAGTTAAAAGCTCCTCACTTCTAGTCCCATATCAGAGAACACATACGTGCTTGCACACTGTGTATTATGGGTGTCTCCACTCCGATCCATCCATCCTGATTGTCAAATATTTTCTGCAAACTAGAAAGGAGTCTGTTTACTAAATGTCCTCAGCCGACCTCTCCACTAAGGAGTATTTTGAATTCCGTGGTCGTCCCTCATTCTTTCACTTGTAGAGACTTTACATTAACATCGATCCACTTTGTGGCCTCCTCAGGTTCCATAAAAAATAAAGCCTTATCCATGGCCGCCACTCACAGTTTAGCAGGAAACATCATTGAGTATTTGGCACCTATATCTCTCAGGCGTCTTTTTACTCCTCCAAACTGCATTCGTTGTTTCTGTACAGCTACCGAGTAATTAGAGTATATACCAATTCGTTGGCCATTCATTGTAATCTCCTCCGATTCTCTTGCTTTGCGGATAATGATATCCCTGTCCTTATAATGAAGTAACTTTGCAATAATAACAAGTGGATTATTAGCCGGGGGTTGTGGTTGCATTGGTACTCTATGCGCCCGCTCCACTGCGTAGAATTTAGTGAGGGAATCTGCTCCGATTTGATCTCTCAGCCACTTCCCAACAAATTCCGTGGACTCTCTCCCCTCAGTCTTTTCCGGAAGACCAACATTCCTAATATTGTTTCTTCTCTATCGATTTTCCAGATCATCATTTTTTGTCATAACTTCAGAGATTTGTTGCTTAAACTGCTTTTCCGATTTTTGGAATTTATTGATCCACTCCTCAGCCTCTCCCACTCTGTTTTCCACCTCTCCCGTCCTGGTATTGACCTTATGGATGTCTTTTTAATAATGGCCACTTCAGACTGTACACCCAGGACTTGCTGAGTTAAAGTAGTTAGTGCCTGTTTACAGAAAGACACTACTGTGAGAACATCTTTAATAGTGGGATTCTCCTGTATCTCACTCTCCTCCTGTGCTGCCACCGCCATTTTCTCTCCCTCAGGGATACTGCTCTCTGGGGATTTTCCTCCCTCCACCTCTTCCTTTGACTCCATCCCTTCTTCCCCGTCCTCCTCCTCTCCCTCTGACACTTGCTGCTTAGCGCTCTCCACATTGCGGGCATACCTCTCCAGCTTCGCCGCAGCACTCATGCGATGCGGACACGCAGCGTTGAGCTTGGCCGCTACCTCCTTCTCAGCGCCATCTTGGGAGCATCCGTCTCCCCAGCCCAGGTCTTTCCGCCTCCTGTGGGTCATTGCGGCTCACCTCTGCTCTCTCCTGCACTCCAGCAGTCTGCGGTCCTTCCCCCACCGTTCGTCAGCTGAGGCTGGTGGTGGCGGATCGTCTTAGAAGCCTAGGCACCGGCGGGAGAGCACAGATGCATCCGCTCACATTGCTTGCCAGGCTTCGCCCCCCCATAGAAGCACAATTATCTCTATTCCCACTGCTGAATGGACTGCCCTTAAAACCAAGACTGAAAAATTTGTCTGAACACCAGAACACGCTACAGGAACGCAAAAGACAAAAGTTCCAATGTGACTCAGAGGATTACTCAGTGAACAGAGGATTACTCAGTGAACAGAGTATACAGATGGAACGATACATCAGGTTCCTGGCGCAGAGCACAATATCGGCGAGGATACAGATCTTGCAGCTCAGAGTGACTCTTCCACGAACTCCGGCAGGAACCGTTTTTTTATCCAAGGGTCGCAGGGGAGGCTACCGAAACGCAGACCCACCAGGAGATCTAGGAGAACGAATGACCACCCGCTCCCAGGTGAGACGCAGGATTTAGTAGTAAACATCTCCGATCATCTCCTCTCCCCTGCTTAGCTCAGTCCTACAAAAGGACTATCTTTCTGCCCTACACCAAATGGGACTCATTCCAGCTTGAGAAAGGCCTTGAACGGTTCTACCGTACTATTAGAGTAAAAACTCATTTTGGTCTTTCCCCTGCCCCCGCCACTGAAGGGACATTATTACCATGTAATGCTACTGTTCCTGAGCTTTCCATCTCACTACTTGGCCTTCGCAATCCGAGTAAGTTTTCTCCTCCACGTACGTATCATGCAAATTAAGCATTCATTTCGCTGGTGAACCGTGAGGTTAAGATGCTTTCTCACCAGGCACAATTGGGTTTCTTTCCTGCACATTCCAACCTTTCACCAACTGAAAAGTAGGCACTTACTGCTCTCCATAGTAATAAGATTATTATAATTAAACCGGCTGATAAAGGCGGTACTATGGTAGTTTTGAATCATGCAGACTACAATAAGAAAGTATTGAGACAGTTATCTGATCCGAATATGTGTAGCCCTGGTGTGAAGGCACACGCAGTACCCTGGAGGATGTGTGGAGAGGTAACAGTTTAATGCTCAATAAACATTCACTCCATCACACACTTAGACACACCCATAGGTTATATAGGCTAGTGAGATACAGCTCAGATAGTCAGACGGGGAGAGAAGTCAGTCAGTTTCCTGTCTTCGGACAGAGCATCTAGCACGGGTGGCTCCTGAGGGAGTCATCCCACCAGTGTGCAGTCTGTGCAGGAAGAGAGAAGAGTCAGCAGCAGGACCTTCAGTCTCCTGTCCCAAGGACAGTGGAGTTCAGTGACGTGCTCCTGAACTAGAAGATTACTGAGCACCTGTTAGCAAGCTCTGGGAAGAAGAAAGAAGGGACTAGCCTGCATTACCTAGGAAGTGTGGAGTGCTTATGCTACAAGCGCGGACAGGGCGAAAGGCGCAGTGGAAGGAATTCAGAAGTGCCTTAGGATTTGATTATCCTGCACATTGTCACCGGTCACTGGGGACCGAAGCGTCACTATAGCTCCAGG
>JARQOD010000006.1:447995283-448125414 GCA_033576555.1 Oophaga sylvatica
GGGCAGTACAGCTAAGGAGTTAGCTGGAGAATTCGGAGTGAACTTAGCTCTATGCTAGTTGGACTCATAATATTGGAAGTAAAGGAGGCCCCTAACCTGTTCAGCTGTTATCTCGAAGCACATCCTCCATCCACCCCAACAGCCTCCCTGGGACCTGCCTTATCATCTGACAAGTAAAAGGTATGGAAAGACGCTGGATGGTGTGAGACTGATTCATTTATCTGCACCCTACATCATTAATACCATAGACTTTGAGGGACCAGTCCCACCTGTGGGGGACCAGTCATCTAGCTGCCACAACATCCCCTCAGAGAATTACCGCAGCGCTGGTCCTAGTGATCAGACAACTACAGGTGGCGTCACGAACTGTTATATACAAATCCCCTGTAAATAATCCCCCTTTAACGCCTGACCGCCAGGGACACGGAACGAGCCACGCTACCAGTGACATTCCCCATAGAAATCTACAGGCTCTGCTCCGAGTATCCCATATCCCTGGTAACCCACAATTGTGGTGCGGGTCAATACACATGATTTCTGGGCTTCAGATAAAACAGATGTGGGCAGATTAAGGGTGCAGCCAGTCATGGTCAAATTAAAAGCCAGGTGCAATTCTGCCCCAACAGATAGTATCCTCTTAGTTTAGCTCAAGAAACGGCTATTGCTCAGCAGATGCAGAAACTGGTAACAAGGGATGTTTTAGTTAAGACCTAGCCCCCACCTTCGGCATCTCTGCAGCTAAGATTCCTTATCAATGGCCTTGACAGTACAAATTCCAACCTTCAGCTTCCCCCTTCAGCTACGAGATTTAACTCTCTATGTATTGGCTGGTACAATATATATATACACTTTTGTTCCAGATATCTCAGGATGCTGCTTAGTTTACAGTTATTGATTTTGCCAATGTTATTTTTATAATATGTTGTTTTTGTACCAAGCAGGTTGTAAGCGTTAAAGGATAAACTGCAATTCTGTAAATCTTCAGTTATCTTTTTGGGACATTGCATTACACCGGGGGAGCGACATCTGACCAGCGCTCGCAAAGAAGCTGTACAGAACATTCCTATGCCTGTTAATGTTGCTGCTCTTAGGATATTTCTTGGACTGATTTTCTACTGCAGGCAGTGGATTCATGCTGTGTCAATCCTCATGCAGCCTCTCTATGACTGTATCACCATTGTGCCTTTTAAACTAACTCCTGAAGGTATAGACTGTTTTTATTCTCTCAAAAACAGGATTGTGGCAGCTCCAGCGCTAGGAACCCCCAACTATGAACAGCAGGGACACGCAGCAGGGGTATTGACTCAGTTATATGGTGACAATCAAAGGCCTGTAGCCTATTTCAGTGGAAGACTAGATGCAGTGGCTAGGGGTACCCCGTCCTGTGTACGGGCGGTACATGCTGTAGGACTATTGCTCCACAAATCGTCAGATATCGTTCTTGATTATCCACTGACAGCACTTACACCTCATGATGTATACACCATACTGAACCAGGTGCAGCCGGCACATCTTTCAGCTGCACGTCACCTTCGATTGCAATGTGCACTTTTAATGCCTCCAAATGTTTCTTTGCAGAGATGTACCACACTTAGTCCTGTCACATTGTTACCTCTCTCGGATCTAGGGGGGAGGTCAGGTATTGTACAAAGAAGATTCAAGAGAGGAGATTCCTTATGATTATGTTCAGCTTATGGCACAGGAAACAGCAGGCCTACCCACAGTGTTTAAAACTGAAAGACATAATGTTGACTTTAAATCTTTTGTAGAACTCGCTACCAAGATGACTCAGGTACCTTCCACACCAGGTATGCCATCGTCTCCCTGAATGCAGTAATCAAAGCAGAACCAATGCTCCCATATCAGTAGGCCCAGGAGGCTGAATTTAAGGCTCTGACCGAGGCCTGTAAGATAGCTGAAGGTAGAATTGTTAACATCTACACAGATTCTAGATACGCATTCGGTATAGCTCATGATTTGGGTCCAATTTGGAAGTCTAGAGGATTCCTGATGGCAGCAGGACATCCCATTAAAAATGCTGACGCAGTCCAGCAGTTAATTGATGCATTACAATTACCAAAAGAAGTAGTTGTCAAAAGTTAAAGCACATACCAGATGCACTGATCAGGTGAGTAAAGGAAACGCAATGGCCGATGCAGCAGCAAAAACAGCAGCCAGTAGACCACTCCAAGGGGTAACGATGCACCAGGTAAGCGCTCCCAAAAATCCTTTTGTGTCGGAGGATGCCTTAGCCCAGATGCAGGCTCAGGTGCGCCAGGAGGAAGTAGAAAAGTAGGAAAAAGAAGGTGCATGTCTGAATGCAGCAACTGGGGTATGGGGAAGAGGGATGCGCCGATGCCTTCCAAGAGCGTTGTACCCTGCGGTCGCCCAGATGTTACATGGGCCAACCCACCAGTCCAAAACTGCTGTGATGAGTGTGATGCAGAAGCATTGGGAGGCACCAGGCTTTTCCACCTGTATAGAAGGTTTGATCCAGGGATGCATGGTATGTGCTACACATAATCAGAGAAGGGTAGTCAAGACACCACCCAAACACGCCCCTCGGCCCCTCTATCCTTTCCAGAGACTGCAGATTGATTATATTCAGCTGCCAAAATCAGGTTCATGGGAGTACGTGTTGGTGTGTTTTTGATTTATTCTCAGGTTGGCCGGAGGCTTTCCGATTGCCAAGGCTACGGCTGCGGCAACCGCAAAGAAGCTGCTTGTGGAGGTGGTGTGCAGGTATGGAGTACCAGAGGTGATCGAAAGTGACAGAGGTACACATTTCACAGGTGAAATAATGAATGAAGTCTTGACAGCTCTGGGAATTCAACAAGTTTTCCACACCCCATATTACCACAAAGCGGTGTAAAAGTAAAAGGACTAAATAGGATATTGAAGTTAAAAAACTAAAAGGCCATGGCTGAAACAGGGAAATCTTGGCCTGAATGTTTATCATTAGCCCTATATTCAGTAAGGTACACTCCAAATAGAAAAACTGGACTTTCTCCGTATGAGGTACTATTTGGCAAAGTGCCTAGTTTAGGATGTTTCTTTTCCCAAGCATTGGAAATAAGTAACCATGTATTAAGTTCATATGTAAGGGATTTGCATAAAAGACTCAAGAAAGTATATGATAATGTTTTCAGTTCTCTTCCAGATCTGAACCAGGATCCTGGGAGTCACAGCCTGCAGCCTGGAGACTGGGTAGTCATTAAAAGACACGTGAGAAAGAGTCTGGATCCGAGAATATAGCTCCACTGATATCCAGAAAAAGAAGGAGTCTGGGTCAGCTGCACACCGGTTATGCTGAGGATCCCAAAGTTTATATGGATTCCATAGGTGTTCCTAGGGGGGGTCCCAGACGAATACAAAGCTCAGAATCAGATCCTGACGGGTTTCCGTTCTCTCATCCCAACTGTGCAGATCAATTACAATGTAGATTGGATAAAATATATATACTACACCAAGCAAAGATTTATCAATATCAATTTTAGTCAAGATGCTTTCCAGGGTATAGTTGAGAAACTGGGCCCAAAACAAAAGACTGACTCTTCAAAATAGACTGGCCATTGACATGATTCTAGCTGAAAAAGATGAAGTCTGTGGGATGATAGGGGAAGAATGTTGTACTTATATTCCTCAGAATTCTGGAGTCAATGGTAAAACTATAGTGGCCCTTACAGAGATTAAAAATCTGGCTCAGGAAATAAAAGCCAATGCAGAAGTAGATACCTCTTTCTTCTTAAGATGGCTTGGAGGACTTAAAGAATTTCTCCAACAAGCCTGCTTAGTGGTAACAGGACTTTTTGGTACTAGGATTGATAATTCTATGTTGTGCGATATTTATGTATAGGAAAGCTGTGACCAATGCAGCCGCCTCCTCAGGTACTTTTTTTCATTAGGAAGTTGTGTCGCTACTATATGAAGACACTGATAAGGGTGATATGGAGAAATGTACTCCGCAGGATAAACGTGATAAAACCCCCTATAACAAAATACAAATGGGAATAAGAGATTTAGTTTAGGGATAGTGGGAGAACTCCATGTGCATGTTTGGTAGGGACTTGGTTGTTTGGGGGCGGTCCATAAGGGGCCAGTTTCTAAAATGACCAAGCGAAGAAATCCATTACCCCTGTCCCCACACATGGACAGTCTCGAAGGCCGCATATATTAAGGGAAAAACTTAGTGTTTAGGGGGGATTGTCAAGGTAAAATATAATTTTCTACTATACTTTTATATTTATAGTGTGTATATGTATTTTGTAAACACGAAGTTTCCCTTAAATGATATTATTCAGATTGAAAATTATTTTAGGACAATGTTAGTATCTGCTGGTGTCTGTCTCCACCTTGTGTCCTATCACTGTATTACACTAACTATCTAATAACTTGAACTGGATCCACTGAAATGACCCCCACCTTTGGAGAATGGAGGAAACACATGATACACGAGAACAATAGAATCTTTCTTCAAGAAACGAAACTGAGGATGGCAACACTATCAAGGAGGACTTAGAAGAAGATCTAAGGACCAATTAGGATGACCAGATGCTGAATATATACATATATGGACATCATTCAGCATATCTCTTTCTCCTCAATCCCGCCTTTACTCCACCCCAATATTCTGTGTATGTAATCTTATGTACGTGAATAAAAAGTTCAGTGCTTACTGGAGATGGCCGCCTAATAGCACCATTTTCTTTAGGGCACGTTCTGAAGTCTGAACCAGCGTATTGCCTGATTCATTCTCGGTCGACCCGTGCTCTTAGTCTAATTTGGAGTGACTGGAGGATGAGTGGTTTGTCGTTACGACCCCGACAAAGCCAATCTCAACTTTTAGGTTCTCCCACCCCCCCCCCCCAACTTTTATACAATGGCTGCCAGCCCTTTAACCCCCAATTGCATGGTAGGCAGTATTCATTACAGAACACTGCCTGCGCATGAATGATGACATCATTAGGGTGGGCGAGGTTAGCACCCAATGCGCTCCCGCCCCGGAAGTAGAGCTGCTGCCTGCCAGAGAGTCCAGAGCGATCTTTGTGACGGTGGCTCTGTGCCTGTCTGCTGGTGGTGATCTGTCTCCTCCAGCTATGTGCCCCCCGGGTGATCTGTGCCCCCCAGCTATGTGCACTCCTGTGATTTGTGCCCCCCCCAGTGATCTATGAGCCCCATCTGGTGATCTATGTGCCTCCCTGGCAATGAATATCCCCCCAGGGCTGTACGTGTCCCCAAGTGATATGTATATTCTGCAGTGCTACATTTACCCCAGAAGTGCTGTATATCCTCCCACCTGTGATGGATATAGCCCCCAGTGATGTATGCGACCCCACAAGTGATGTAAATTCCCCCCTGGGACATATACTCTCAGTGCTGTGTGTACTTCCTAGTGATGTATATAGCCCTTCAGTGATGAATGTCCCAGCATCTCCTGTGGTGTGTATGTCCCCCAGCCTCTCCTGCAATTTATATGACCCCAGAATCTATGATGCATATACAGCAGTGTCAATGTTTCCTATGTGATGTATATACAGCAGTCACAGCTTCTATGTGATGTATATGATTTACAGAACTTGTGACAAAGAGTTGACTGCTCTCCTGGCTGACACAAACCTGGAAAAGCAGCTGTGAGAAGCAACATGATCAGTATCACCCAACATCACAGCTGCAAAGAGAAGCAACTCCAGCCGTCACATTAAGGGTGAGTTACTGTGATTGACTAAATATACCAGGGCAATATTCTAGGTTATCATTTTTGTGTGGCCCCCGAATGATGGTGAATTTTGCAAATGGCCCCCAGCTGGAAAAAGGTTCCCCACCCCTGATCTAGAGTGTTAAAATGAATAAATTTCCAGTAATTCTTTTTTAAAATCTGACAGAAACAAAACATGATCAGCAAATTCTTCCCAATCTTCAAGGGAGAATACAAAAGATGGAAAGACTCCGTCAGACAGAACCTGACCGCTAACGACTGCTTCAGGAAGAGGAGGACTCCGTGTGGTCATTTACTGGGGCAATTCTCTAATGGACATTGCAGGTTTTTCACATATATGAGGGATATTTCTTTAAATTGTAAGGAGGCATCATTTTGTGAGACATTACAAATGGTGGAAATCATGAAAAATGAAACTGGTGCATGGGGTAAGCTACATTTGTAACATTTTACCAATTGTTTTATTCTGATCCTCAAACATGTCATGTGTCACGGGTTTACCGCGACAGAAGATCCAGAAGACCACAGAATCTGATTTCTCCTACTCCTGAACGGATTAGAACTTCACCTTCATATGAAATGGTGTAAATTTGGGCAGTGCAGGGGTTAATCTGCTCAGTTGAGAGCTCTTGGAAGCTTTCCTGCATTAAGGCTCTCAGCTGTGCACTGTTAGCCACTCCCATTTCTTACATGATCTGGGCCCTGGCTAGCACTCCTTGTCAGAATAGCTTATGCTGCATGGCTGGAGGTGGATGTTGGTTATTATTGGAAAATGCAGTTGGTGGATTTATCTGTGATTGTTGCTAGGTTTTGAAAGGGTGATAATTCCCTTTCTTCTCCTCTGGTTTAACTCCATCCTCCACTCCCCAATGCATTCCTCTGTTATGTGTGAGTAGATTTGTATATTTGGTATTTTCCATTACCTTGTTAGTCTGGTTGGTGTACTATGGTACACTACTACCCCCCCTTCCCAGAGATGGGTATAGACTGAGGGTGGATTCAGGAGCCAAGGCATGGTACATGGCCCCAGCTTCTAGACCATCAGAAGTAATCCGGGAACAGGGAGAGTCAGGGTGCCCCTAGCATTAAGGACAGGGAAGGAGCCCCTGGTCCCAGAACACCCAACAGAGCCGTGAAATCACATTTCCAATACACGATCTAACAAAATTGGTGCATTTAACTATTGTCTTTTAGACCAGATATTACTTTCTAGACATTTTTCAACTCTAACGCAAAAAAGTAATTCTAACCTAATTACTTTCATACACGGTTGTACTTAATAAACCTCATTGCATACATTTCTTTATTTCTTCAAAAATGAGGCAGGACTTTCTTCATCTCACTAGATGTTAAGCTCATCGTAACGATTTGAGCACGAATCTCACTGGTTAATTTTTGGCATCTTACTACATTACTACATAAACTAGAACAATGTGGGAAGGGAAGCAAAACGCCAGCAAAAGCCATACACCTGACAAATGCTATTGAGAACTCTGCTATTAGAAGTGAAGGGGAAGGACAAAGAAAAAAAAAATCTACATAATAAAAATATTGAAGAAAGAGAAACCAATCACAAACTAAAGTGTTTCTATACGAATGCACAAAGCATGGGCAACAAACAAAGAGAACTGGAGCTA
Organism: Oophaga sylvatica; assembly: GCA_033576555.1. Classification (NCBI taxonomy): domain Eukaryota; kingdom Metazoa; phylum Chordata; class Amphibia; order Anura; family Dendrobatidae; genus Oophaga; species Oophaga sylvatica. The sequence continues at coordinate 448,002,637 of JARQOD010000006.1, forward strand.
CTAACGCAGGAGAAGAAATATGATGACATTGGAATCACTGAGACTTGGTGGGACGATACACATGATTGGAATACAAGGCTAGAAGGTTACAACTTATTTGCAAGAAACAGACTTGATAAACGAGGAGGAGGTGTTGCATTGTATGTTAGAAAAGCGTATATCTGCACAGAGATTGAAGCTTCAGAGACTGGGAGTTCTGTGGAAACTGTTTGGGTAAGAATACAAGGACAGAACAATGGAAAGGACACCATTGTAGGCATTTACTACAGGCCGCCTGTGCAAGCTGAAGATATGGATGAACTCTTTATGCATCAAATGGCCAAGTTCTCCAAAAAATATGACATAGTGGTCATGGGAGATTTCAACTATCCAGACATTTGTTGGGAATCTCTCTCAGGCAAAACTAACAGGTCCAGGAAATTCTTATCCTCTCTTGCTGACAACTTTATCTTCCAAAAGGTAATGGAGAAAACAAGGGATCTGCTACCTTGGATCTAATCCTCATAAACAGGGAGGAAATAGTGGAGGAGGTAAGAGTGGCTGGGACCCTAGGAGGTAGTGACCATGCTATTTTAGAATTTTGGATAACAAGAGGAGGAAGACCTGTGAAGACTCAGACGTCAAGGTTAGATTTCAGAAAGGCAGATTTTAAGGAACTCAGAAAGAGAATTGGAGGGATCCAATGGCTGGATATCCTTAAGGACAAAAATGTCCAGGAAGGATGGAAAATCTTGAAAAATGAGATTCTCAAAGCACAATCGTTAACAATTCCGAAAAGAGGGAAGAATGGGAAGCATTTAAGGAAACCAGGATGGATGAACACAGAACTTAAACACATGCTAAAAAGGAAGAAAGAAATGTTTATCAAATGGAAAGAGGGAGGCATATCTAAAGAAGAAAATAATGCCATCTGCAGAACCTGCAGGGCACAAATCAGATTATCTAAAGCTGACAATGAATTAAGGCTTGCAAGTGACGTCAAAAGCAACAAAAAAGGATTTTGGGGATACGTCAAAAGTAAAAGAAAAGTCAAAGATGCTATAGGATTTTTACAGGATGAAAATGATGAAATGGTAAGTCAGGATGTTGAGAAGGCTGAACTTTTAAATTCCTATTTTGCATCTGTTTTCTCTCAGAAAGGAAATGTAACATCAACTGATCTTCACTGTCCTATTAAAGGAATAGAAGAATCCAGGATATCTATAAACAGAAAGACAGTGAGGAAACACTTAGCTAACATAAATGAATTCAAGTCTCCAGGTCCAGATGAATTACACCCCAGGGTACTGAAGGAGATAGCAGAAGAAATTCTTGAACCACTGTCCATAATCTTTGAAAATTCTTGGAGAACAGGAGAAGTCCCAGAAGACTGGAGAAGAGCAAATGTTGTTCCTATCTTCAAAAAGGGGAAGAAGGTGGACCCAGGGAACTACAGGCCGGTGAGTATGACTTCTATACCAGGAAAGATCTTTTGAACAAATTATTAAAGAACATGTATGCAAGTACCTGGATAAGAATGAAGTGATTAAACAGTCAGCATGGGTTTGTAACTAATAAGTCATGTCAGACTAACTTAATTTCCTTCTATGACAATCACTGACTGGGTGGATCAGGGAAATGCTGTAGATATAGTATATCTTGACTTCAGCAAAGCATTTGACAAAGTATCTCACACAATCCTTATTGAAAAAATGACTAAGTATGGAATGGACAAGGCAACTGTTAGGTGGATTCATAACTGGCTTAGTGATCGGACCCAAAGAGTGGTTGTAAATGGCTGCACATCCAGTTGGAAGAATGTCTCAAGTGGGGTACCACAAGGCTCTGTTTTGGGCCCTGTATTGTTCAACATCTTTATCAATGATTTAGATGAAGGAATTGAGGGTAAACTGATCAAATTTGCTGATGACACAAAGCTAGGAGGGGTAGCTAATACTAGAGAAGAGAGAGAGAGGATTCAAAAAGATATACATAAACTGGAGCAGTGGGCAGCAACTAACAGAATGGATTTTAACAGGGAAAAATGCAAAGTACTAATCTGGGCAATAAAAATGAAAAAAGCATATACAAAATGGGAGGAATAGGGCTAAGTAACAGCACATGTGAAAAAGACTTAGGTATACTAATTGATCACAGACTTAACATGAGTCAACAGTGTGATGCAGCAGCAAAAAAGGCAAATGCAATTCTAGGATGTATCAACAGAAGCATACAGTCTAGATCACGTGAGGTCATTATTGCCCTCTACTCCTCTTTGGTCAGACCTCATCTGGAATACTGTGTCCAGTTTTGGGCACCACATTTTAAAAAAGACATCAACAAACTGGAGCAAGTTCAGAGAAGAGCCACCAGAATGGTGACCGGTCTGCAAACCATGTCCTATGAGGAACGGTTGCAGGATTTGGGAATGTTTAGCTTGCAAAAAAGAAGACTGAGAGGAGACTTAATAGCTGTCTACAAATATCTCAAGGGCTGTCACATTGTAGAAGGATCATCTTTATTCTCATTTGCGCAAGGAAAGACTAGAAGCAATGGGATGAAACTGAATGGGAGGAGACACAGATTAGATATTAGAAAAAACTTTTTGACAGTTAGGGTGATTAATGAGTGGAACAGGCTGCCACAAGAGGTGGTGAGTTCTCCTTCAATGGAAGTCTTCAAACAGAGGCTGGATAGACATCTGTCTGGGATGATTTAGAGAATCCTGCTTTGAGCAGGGGGTTGGACCAGATGACCCAGGAGGTCCCTTCCAACTCTATCATTCTATGATTCTATGATTAGATATTATAGAATTTGACACTTTAGAAGGTATCAGTTTGCTACATACGTTTCTGAAAGCCATTTTCCATTCCTAATTTAATTGATACATAGTCCAGCCTCAAGACCCTATATACAATGTCAGATACTGGACATTTGTAAATTAATTTCTAAGGATATTTTCTACCATCACTACAGTCATCCCACCCTCCATGCCCTGGAGCAGCCTTCACATATACCCTACAGCCGTCCTTCTCACAATACAAAGTTATTAGAACAATCATCTCATTTCTATGACCCCTATATACAGTAGTGACATTAAATTGTCAAAATTAGACTTATTTTAACAATTGTATGAATTTATTTCATCTTTATTTCATGTGCTCATCAATCCACACAAGCCTAAAGACAAAGGAAACGTGTGGACAATGGAGGAGAGTCAGATTCCACCAGAGGCCATGAACTTCATGACAGCAGCCACCAGACAGGATATCTACTACCTTGACCTGGCTCCCTTCATTATTCATGGACATCCCTACAGACAATCATCCTCTTCCAAATGACAGATCTCATCAGACCAGAAACTGCATAGTCTTTCCCAGTTATTCTATGGAACCTTCCTACATCTTAGTCAAGCTATGATCTGGGACAGTGGATGCGAGTCGCATTCCTCCGGAGGCCATGAAGCTTCAGAATACATCCAGACCCCTCCATCTTTCCCATATCTTATTCAAGATGCATTGCCCCTCCCAGTATTTTCCACCCAACAAAGGAGTGTGTGACATCCCAGGATGCTCCACACGCTGGAAACCTGCCCCAACTAGACCCATGCAAGAAGCGCCAAGGACACTTCAAGCTTTCCCTCGTAAACCCAGTGGCCAAATGCACATTGTGGCAGACGGCAGGCAAGCACTCGCTCTTCATTATTACGGGTAAGCAACAATCATCCATTAGTTCTACATGCTATGCACCCCAACTATGATGATAGATACATAATCTAGTTTCAGGAGGGTCAGAGGCAGACGAACGCTTATGTAAAAGGATAGCGGCAGGTTGAATGAAGAGGAAAGTGCGTGCGGCTCTGCTGATATCAGCCTCGATACCATCCAGAGACCTGGAGATTTGCACTATGAAGCTGTGGAAAGTGGCACAACTCAAGACAGGAGTAAAGTTGATGAGACAGATGCATCAACAAATTAAGGACTGCAATTTAAAAGGGGACTGTTCTAACCGTGTGCAGAGGATTCACCCGCAGGACTTCACTCCTAGACTAGAGCTCCTTTCCAGAAGGAATATCAGAAGATCCGCTATGGGCATAGCAAGTACAGATACAACAGATAGAAGAGGGAGCAAAATGTGAATCTACAGTACTAAAAACATCACTGGACATTTTAGCTATAAGAAACCATCTGTTCAACAAATAAAGAACTATTTGTAAATAAAAGGAAAGGAACCACTAATGTCCCAGACCGAAAGTTAGAGACCAGAGGAAATCACACGTCATTGGACCCGTTCTCATATTACCTTCCTGTAATTCTGACATCCCATACCGGCATCAAGTTAGTCTGCAATTCAACAATAGCTATTAGATTTTCATCTATGATGCACCAACTGTTGCAAAACCAACTGATCATATATAATTTTTATTTGGATCAAGGTACCCTGGACCACTAGTACTCAAAATGAGCAGCTCAATGTCCTGAATAATATGTGCCCAAAAAATTACCAACTCTATGTGTAGTTCAGGAGTTATTCACATAAATCGCTTATTTAGGTATGTTAATGGAAACTTGGAGGAGATTCACCAGTAACTTGCTAGGACTATCATCACAATGTACTTCATGGCCAGAATGTGGTGAACTACATCCAGTAAGACATTAATTGTTCACAGATTCTGTATGAATTTTAAATTCTGTTTACATAATGCTACACGCGTATAATCAAACGTACTCAATCGAACAAATTATACCAAAAAAATTCACAACTCTATGTATAGTTGAAGAGTTATACAAAATATGCCAACTCCACATGTGAAACATTTTATAGGCACCTCACTGTTTACATCACAACTTACGTGAAGTTTCCATAAGGGCTTAACCCACTACTCTATGTTTAATTCAAGGCTTGTTGAACAGATGCTAAGTTTGTATGTGAAATTACACTGATAAATAATTTGATGACATAAAACTTTATTATGTAATTGTAACCTCATTAACTTTTTTTTTTTTTTAACTTTACATAGTGGTTCTTGTGTAGACACGGGGGTCAGTGGGTGCTCTCGTCCGCGGGCCCCAGCCGCCTTAACAAAGACAGCATGGACCAGGGCTCATCCCAACTGAACGCCCGACCTCCTTAACAGTGGGCGTAACACTACTTAGACAACACATGGGTGAGGGAATCACAATATTAGGACTTTATTGGATCCCCAAACAATTAACGACATTATCACATAACCAGCAAAACAAAATGTAACAGGCAACAGTTTCTCACCCTTCCGCTGGCTTACCAGGGATTAGAATATCCGTGCCTCAGAGCTTCCAGGGCTACTTACTCCAAGTCAGCAGCACTCCGCTTTTGGCAGGCACCCACCAAGAAAGGAATAATACCAGATTTAGGAACTGACTGAGTACCGCAAAGTCTGTAGTCAGGTGACTGGATTGTCCCAAGCTGGATTCCATCCTTAGTAGTCTTTGATATCTCGGCCGAATCCTTGCATTCGATGCTGAAGTCCATGTAGTCTTATAATCCAGGTTCGGTTATGGCCTGCCAATTGGATCCGCAGATCCAAAATTGGTACCATGCAGCAAGAGAGACTTAGTCATTGGACAGTCCTCCTTCTATACCCCTGAGCTCTCATTTCACCAATCATGAAGCCCCAACCGTCTGAATTAAGAGTGTGCTAGATTCCAAGCCGCATACATAATATCCCTAGTAGTAATGGTCTCTAACAGAGACAAGGAAGAGTCAGCTAATTTACATAGAATTTATCAATACACATAGTAATGGTAGGCACGGCACCATATAGGGAACGTGCATCTGACTGCGGAGCCCCCAGATAGACATTAAGCTAGAAAGGAATTTTGGGCAGTGCTTCCCCCCCCTCCCACTACTCTACTTCGCAGGTCATGCCATATACCAGGACGCCACTCACCAATGGGGAGAAAGGGGAAGTGGAGTCCGACCACACCCTCAGGGGTTAAATTTACGTGCATGGGCCGGAGTAGTCTTCTTCCTCCCTCGGCTGACCAGTGGAAGTTTTGTGAGTTTTGCCTGCGGCGATGTCTGACCCCCTGATTGAGGCCCTGTGGCAGAGAGCAGCACAGGAAGGTGAGCCATGGATACAATCCTTAAGGTCCAGCCTTAGTGCTCACCTCCCTGTGCCCTCTCTAACCTTGCCGCAGGCCTCCCCTATAACCCCCGGCGTTCGGGCCCCCTCTCCCAGACATCTCCCTCTGCCCCCTCGGCCTAGCCGTTGCACTTCCTGCTCTCCCCTCGCCCTCCCACCGGGCTGCCCTGTGCCCACCTTCTGCCAGCAGACCTGGTGGTTCGGCTGTCCCTCTAGGGACCACTGGTGCTTCGGCTGTTCAAGGGGCTGCTGCCATTCCTGCACCTGCAGGCGCTCCTCCATCGGTGCGGGTAGGCAGGTGCTCATTGAAGTCCTTCCGCCCCCGGAGCGCCTTCATGTGGGGGTGGGTAGTCACTGCCCAGCCACCGCACCGCCGCCCCGCTTGCCTGCTCCTCCCTCGGCACAGTCCGCAGTCCTCATGTAGTCCAGCAACGCTGGGCCGGCCTGCAGGTCTCATCCACACCAGTTCCCGGCCGGGCCCCACCCACTTCCAGTCAGGGCACCAGTACTTCCGGCGCTGCAGCCCAGCCCTCTGTAAAAGGAGCTCGGCCTCTCCTGCTATTTCAAGCAGGTCAGGCACAAGCTCCGCAGCAATCTAATGCCCCAGTTAGCCTTATGGCTCCTATGCAGCAGGGAGGCACCCACCGGCAAGAGACAGTCACCCCTCGCCTGTGCCGCAGCGTCTCCCTGGCAGGCGCAGAAGTGCCGCCTGCTCGGGATGACGCATGACCTGGTGTTAGTATAGGTATTGTTGCTGCTGAACACGCTGTCCGGTTCAACGCGCTCTGCAGCAAGTAAGCTATGTGTCTAAATCACATATTTTATCACATAGTAACACGAAACGTTTCGGTCCATATCATGGACCTTCACAGTCACAGATACTACTGAAGGGGTTATCCACTAGGGAAAAGAAAGTGTATAGCTGTATGTGGGTAGATGAGAAAGAGACAATGCCCATGCACTAGTAACCTTGTGAAGAGTCCGGGGATAGTCTCGATGACCGTTCCACCGCAGTCTTGAGTGCACTCACAGCGTGGACACCGCGTCCAAATCAGAGACCTATCTCACTACCGACTCCTCATTGTCCTCTTCCTCATCTCACCCACCAATACAGGCTATATCAGCCCTTTCTTTCTCCTATGTGCAACCCTTCCAGTAGTACTGTGACGAGAAGTCCAGAAAGACCGAAACTTCGTGTTACTACGTGATAAAAATCTTATTCTCACTATACAAGTTAGTGCCGAGTTCATTTCTATAGATCGTGTGGAACCTACTCGCACCTCTTGGTTGTGCACAGGTATTTTTGTCATAAATCACATATTAACACAACCATTTCAAATATACTTACATGCCACCAAGCCCCAATCTTACAGTTGTAGCAAACGCCCACTTACCCCTCCCCCTTTATTCACATCCACAGTGCTTCGTTGCCATATAGAACGCATTCTCCATTGCAATGCAGTACTCCCGCTCGCTAGAACCTAACACCTGTTATGATTGGTAGCTGAGGAGAGCAGGCAAAAACGGCAATACACCAAGAGGTTGGAATCTACTGGATTGCAGTACCCTGACTAACCACCACAACTAAAGGCAGCCGTGGAGCGTACCTACGTTGGTCCTAGACGCCTCGTCACAGCCTGAGAGGCTAACTACACCTTAAGATAGAAAGAGGAAAGCTATCTGCCCCGGAGCAGATCCCCAAAGAACATAGGAAGCCCCCAAACATGTAATGGCGGTTAGACAAGAGGAAATACAGACACAGACAGAAAATAGTAAGAGCAAACGTTGGGGCCCAATCTACCTGGACAGAAAAGGATAGGAAGGACACTTACTGCAATCCCAAAAAACCCTAAAAAGTACCAACTCTACTAATTGCAAAAACACCTGAGATCACACGACCTCTACCACCTAAATTAGTTCTCTGGTGTAACAAAACTAAGCCGCAGCCACTGAAAAAACTGGAAAAGGCAAATTAACAAATAACAGTGGCTCAGATAAACTGAGAGGGGCACAAGCCCCCCAAGGGGACCTGGCTGACCTCCACAGAAGTACAGGAAAAAAATGCAAAAAGCAAGCAAAAAAATAAAAGCAGAAAATATCTTATCTGTTAGCAGAAGATGCAGGCAAGACTCACAAGATTCCAAGTGAACCAGGAACCAAAGTTGAGACAAGAACAATTGATCACCGCAACCCTGATGGGAGGGAACCTCCCTTATATAAGACCAGTCAGTAACTCCTGATTCCCAATCTTCATTGAATGGTTCAGTACTGTTTGTAACCACCACAGGGAGCTTCTGCTCAGAATCCATTTCTAACACATTCACAACAAACACCCCTAACAGTCCATAGCCACGGTGGTCAGACATACACGCCGCAGACCCTCACTCTCCTCCTCAGAAGATTCCCACCGACATTTTCGCTGTCCCCCCTGGCTGTTGCTGTTCTCGTTACAGGGATAGATGCAGCTCCTACCGGAATCACCACAGGTCACGATCCTCCAGATGGTGCTCACCGTCAACTTCAGGACGGTCGGACACATCTGAGGGTCACGACAGGCGGCCATATGGATCTGACAGAAGACGGCACACACGTTCCCTGTCTTGGTCTACCAGACAGAGGGAAGTTTCTACAGCCCACAGGGCACCCAGCCAGAATGACATCCTCGAAGGCGCTGGAGTTCCGCCTGCAGTTTGTCACTCGGCATTAGGCGCACAACAGTCAATGGGTGTTATGTTTCGGTAGCTGAGGAGTGCAGGTAAAAAAGGCAATACACCAGAGCAGTTGGAATCTATGAGATTGCAGTACCCTGACTAACCACCGCAACTAGAGGCAGCCGTGGAGCGTTCCTACGTTGGTCCTAGACGCCTCGTCACAGCCTGAGAAACTAACTACACCTAAAGATAGAAATAGGAAAGCATCTGCCCCGGAGCAGAACCCCAAAGATAATAGAAAGCCCCCAAACATGTAATGGCGGTTAGACAAGAGGAAATACTGACACAGAAAGAAAATAGTATGAGCAAACGCTGGGGCCCAAACTATCTAAATAGAAAAGGATAGGAAGGGTACTTACTGCAATCCCAGAAAACCCTGAAAAGCACCAACTCTACTAATTTCAAAATCACCTGAGATCACACGACCTCTACCACCTAAATTAGTTCTCTGGTGTAACAAAATCAAAACAGCAGCCACTGAAAAAACTGGAAAAAGCAAAAGTACAAAACTCAGTGGCTGTACCAAACTGAGAGGGCAAAAGCCCCCGGAGGTGACCCTGAAGGCCCCCACAGAAGTGCAGGACAAAATGCAAAAATATAGCACAAACACAAAAAAGAAAATGTCTTATCTGATAGCAGGAGATGCAGACACGACACAGCAGGCTACAAGGGAAACTGGAAAGAAGGATTCAGACCAGAACAATTGATCACCGGCAACCCTGATGGGAAAATGACTCCCTTATATAAGACCAGTCAGTAACACCTGATTCCCAGTCCTCACAATCTTCACTAGTACCGCTTGTAACCACCAGAGGGAGCCTCTGCTCAGAACTCATCTCAAACCCATTCACAACAGTACCCCCCCCCCCTTGAGGAGGGGTCACCGAACCCTCATTTGAGCAACCAGGTCGGTCAGGATGAGCTCTATGATACGCACGGATAAGTCTCCTAGCATGGATGTCCGAAGCAAACACCCAAGAATTGTCTTCCTGACCATAACCTCTCCATTTAACCAAATACTGGAGTCTCCGTCTAGAAAAACGAGAATCCAATATTTTCTCAACCACATACTCCAGATTGCCCTCAACCAAAACAGGGTCAGGAGGCACAGCAGCAGGAACCACTGGCTCAACAAACCTCTTCAACAAGGACTTGTGGAACACGTTATGGATCTTAAATGTCCCTGGAAGAAGCAAACGAAAAGAAACAGGATTAATAATCTCCATGATCTTATAAGGTCCAATGAACCTAGGCTTAAATTTAGGAGATGCTACTCTCATAGGAATATTCTTTGAGGACAACCAGACCAAGTCCCCCACTTTAAACCGAGGACCATCAGTCCTATGCCGGTTAGCAAACCGCTGAGCCTTCTCCTGAGAGAGGGACAACCTCTCCACTACCTGGTCCCAAATCTGTTGCATACGCTCCACAACAGAGTCAACACCTGGACAGACAGAAGCCTCCGTCTGTCCTGAAGAAAATCGAGGGTGAAACCCAGAATTACAGAAAAACGGAGACATCAAAGTGGCAGAGCTAGCCCTATTATTAAGAGCAAACTCAGCCAAAGGCAAAAAAGAGACCCAGTCATCCTGATCAGCAGACACAAAGCATCTTAGATAAGTCTCCAATGTCTGGTTTGTTCTCTCAGTTTGACCATTGGTCTGAGGATGAAATGCCGAGGGAAAGACAATTGAACACCCAGTTTAGAACAAAAAGTCCTCCAAAATCTGGAAACAAACTGGACTCCTCTGTCAGACACAATGTTCTCAGGAATGCCGTGTAAACGAACCACGTGCTGAAGGAACAACGGCACCAATTCAGAGGAGGAAGGCAACTTAGGTAATGGCACAAGATGTATCATTTTGGAAAACCTATCACAAATTACCCAGATGGTGGTCATTCTCTGAGAAACAGGAAGATCGGAAATGAAATCCATAGAGATATGGGTCCATGGTCTCTTGGGCACAGGCAATGGCATCAACAAACCACTAGAGCGAGAGCAAGGCTTGGAGCGAGAGCAAGTCCCGCAGGACTGCACAAATTCCCTGACATCACGAGACAAGGTAGGCCACCAAAAGGACCGACTAACCAAGTCTCTGGTACCAAAAATTCCGGGATGCCCAGCCAATGCGGAACAATGAATCTCAGACATCACACTCTTTTTCCATTGGTCCGGGACAAACAATTTTCCAACAGGGCAGCGCTCGGGCCTATCCTCCTGACACCCCTCCAGAGCAAGTCTCAAATTGGGCGAGATGGCGGAAAGAACTACACCCTCTTTCAAAATAACAGAAGGGATCAGATAACTCAGGAGAGTCCGCAAGGAAACTCCTCGAGAGGGCATCCGCCTTAACATTCTTAGTGCCAGGAAGAAAGGAAACCACAAAATTAAAACGTGTGAAAAACAAGGCCCACCTGGCCTGTCTAGGATTGAGTCGCTTGGCCGATTCCAGATAGACCAGATTCTTATGGTCCGTAAGGACCACCACCTGATGTTTGGCTCCCTCCAGCCAATGTCTCCACTCTTCAAAAGCCCACTTCATGGCCAATAACTCCCGATTACCCACGTCATAATTACGTTCAGTAGGAGAAAATTTTCGAGAGAAAAAGGCACAAGGGTTACTTTTAGAGGTCTCTGGATCTTTTTGGGACAAAACGGCACCTGCCCCAATTTCAGAGGCATCAACCTCCACCTGAAATGGCAGAGAAACATCAGGCTGCCGTAGAACAGGAGCAGAAGTGAATCTCTGCTTAAGTTCCTGAAATGCAGAGACTGCCTCAGGAGGCCAATTCACCACATCAGAACCCTTTCTGGTCAAATCAGTTAATGGTTTAACAATAACCGAGAAATTACCAATAAATTTACGATAAAAATTGGCAAAACCCAAAAATCTCTGAAGAGCCTTTAATGAAGTAGGTTGGACCCAATCACAGATGGCCTGAACCTTGACCGGGTCCATTTCAATAACAGATGGGGACAAAATGAATCCCAGAAATGAGATCCTCTGTACGCCAAAAAGACACTTTGATCCCTTCACATACAGAGCATTCTCTCTCAAAATCTGGAACACAGTTCGAACATGTTTCACATGAGAGTCCCAGTCATTAGAAAAAATCAAGATATCATCCAAATAAACAATCAGAAATTTGTCCACAAAATCCCTGAAAATGTCATTCATGAAGGACTGGAAGACGGAAGGAGCATTAGTGAGCCCAAAGGCATCACCAGGTACTCAAAATGCCCTTCAGGGGTATTGAATGCAGTCTTCCATTCATCCCCGTGCTTAATGCGAATAAGGTTATACGCCCCCCTGAGGTCAAGCTTGGTAAACCAAGTAGCGTTTTTCACCCTGGAAAACAGGTCAGAAATCAAGGGTAACGGGTATTGATATTTCACAGTAATATTGTTCAAGAGACGATAATCAATACACGGCCTTAATGAACCATCTTTTTTGGCCACAAAGAAAAAACCGGCACCTAAGGGTGAAGAGGATGGTCTGATATGACCCTTCTCTAATGATTCCTTGATATAAGACCGCATAGCGTCATGTTCAGGTACAGACAAGTTAAAAAGGCGACCTTTAGGGAATTTACTACCCGGCACTAATTCAATAGCGCAGTCATAGCTCCTATGGGAGGCAAGGATGCAGATTTACTTTCGCTAAAACACATCAGAAAAATCAAACAAAAAGTCAGGAACATCCTGAGCCTGGGGGAGGCAGAAAAAACAGGAGTGTTGGTATTAACACATTGGCAGCCCCAACTGGTTACAGACACAGATTTCCAATCCAAAACAGGATTATGAGACTGTAACCAAGGGAAACCCAGCACGATAATGTCATGCAGATTATATAGAACCAAAAATTTGCAGCACTCCTGGTGATCAGGTTCAACCCTCATTATCACCTGAGTAGAAAACTGGGGTTTATTCTCAGCCAAAGGGGTAGAATCGATCCCCAGTAGGGGAATAGACTTCTGTAGGGGTATCAAGGGAAACCCACAACGTTTAGCAAAATCATAATCCATCAGGTTAATAGCTGCTCCAGAATCAACGAAAGCCTGAGCAGAAAATGGACAGAGAGCATATCAGAGTGACAGTTAATAAAAACTTAGTCTGAACACTACCCAAGACAACTGAGCGTGCAAAACGTCTTCCCCCTTAGGGCAGACTGAAATAGCATGAGAGGCATCACCACAGTAGAAACATAACCCATTGCGCTTTCGAAACTCATGACGCTGTGCCCCAGACACCACTCTATCACACTGCATGGGTTCAGAAGCTGGCTCACAAGGCAACACCACTCCACGCATACTTCTCCGCTCACGCAAACGTCTGTCAATCTGAATCGCCAATGACATAGAATCATTGAGACCAGAGGGGACAGGGAATCCCACCATAACATCCTTTACATTATCCGACAGACCCTTCCGGAAAAGGGCCGCCAAAGCGTCGTCATTCCATTTGGTCAGGACTGCCCACCTACGGAATCTCTGACAGTATAACTCAGCGTCATCAAGCCCCTGATTTAATGCCAACAAGGCTTTTTTCAGCTTGATCAGTGACATTAGGCTCATCGTACAATAACCCCAAAGCCTGAAAAAATGCATCAACATCACTCAAAACAGGATCCCCAGGTATCAGGGAAAAAGCCCAATCCTGAGGATCGCCGCGCAGGAGAGAGATGATAATTTGAACCTGCTGCGCTGCGTTTCCTGAGGACTTAGATTTTAAGGCAAAAAACAATTTACAATTATTTTTGAAATTCTGAAACTTAGCTCGATCCCCTAAAAACAAATCTGGCATGGGGATCCTAGGTTCCACAACAGGCAACCTAGCAAGATATGCAGCAATACTCTGAACCTCAGTGGCAAGCTGATCCACACGGCCAGACAACTGTGCAAACTCCATTGGGAGAAAAGATCCTCCCCAGCACCCAGAGATACAGAGGGAAAAAAAAAAAAAAATGCAACAAACAGAAAAATATCTGACAACTCTGACAACCTTTTTTCTTTCACAATATTTTTTCCCTTCTGTGAGTACCATACAATTTTCAATTTTTAGGCCGGTGATACTGTTATGTTTCGGTAGCTGAGGAGTGCAGGTAAAAAAGGCAATACACCAGAGCAGTTGGAATCTATGAGATTGCAGTACCCTGACTAACCACCGCAACTAGAGGCAGCCGTGGAGCGTTCCTACGTTGGTCCTAGACGCCTCGTCACAGCCTGAGAAACTAACTACACCTAAAGATAGAAATAGGAAAGCTATCTGCCCCGGAGCAGAACCCCAAAGATAATAGAAAGCCCCCAAACATGTAATGGCGGTTAGACAAGAGAAATACTGACACAGAAAGAAAATAGTATGAGCAAACGCTGGGGCCCAAACTATCTAAATAGAAAAGGATAGGAAGGGTACTTACTGCAATCCCAGAAAACCCTGAAAAGCACCAACTCTACTAATTTCAAAATCACCTGAGATCACACGACCTCTACCACCTAAATTAGTTCTCTGGTGTAACAAAATCAAAACAGCAGCCACTGAAAAAACTGGAAAAAGCAAAAGTACAAAACTCAGTGGCTGTACCAAAATGAGTAGGCAAAAGCCCCCGGAGGGGACCCTGAAGGCCCCACAGAAGTGCAGGACAAAATGCAAAAATATACACAAACACAAAAGAAGAAAATGTCTTATCTGATAGCAGGAGATGCAGACACGACACAGCAGGCTACAAGGGAAACTGGAAAGAAGGATTCAGACCAGAACAATTGATCACCGGCAACCCTGATGGGAAAATGACTCCCTTATATAAGACCAGTCAGTAACACCTGATTCCCAGTCCTCACAATCTTCACTAGTACCGCTTGTAACCACCAGAGGGAGCCTCTGCTCAGAACTCATCTCAAACCCATTCACAACAAATGGGTGTCACGAGCCCCATCTTCGCGGTCAACCGTGGAGACAAACCCTCATCTCCCAGTAACCCCTGTATCAACAGCAAACACCAACCCAGCACATCTACCGTTGACAGAGAATCTCCATCATCCGGAGCCACCCATACCCAGGACACTCCGCCTCCAACTGACAGCGGTGAGTTTCGCACGATAAACGAACAACACCGCACACACCACTGGTGACAGCGATCTAGCATCTACCATCAGGGCGCTAGTTCACCGTCTAGATCACCCTACTGGGTCAGCAGTCACCAGAACACCTAAATCAGCTAGCCTATACATGGAGGCGTTTTTCTGTGGAATCAGTCCGCTAGGTGCACATATAGACCTAGAGACAAAAGAGAAAATCTGGAACAATGAATACATAGATATATGGTCGCTTCTGTCGTCAGACCAGCAATCCGTAGAGAAGGAAAGGAAGATTGGCGAATGGTCAAGAGGAAAAATTTTGAAATACTTTGAACAACTGGCTTCAGGCCTTCGCGGTCCTCGGCTGTATCATGGGCCAAAAACACCCTGAGTGCTGCGGAGTTGTTTATTTATCTGGATTGAATATATAACTCTTATAAAAGTCTCATAGTGGTGTCGCTTGGAGGCGCTATGATGAAGAGTTCCGCAGGAGGCTAGCCCTGCAACCGGATCTAGGATGGGGTGTTAAAGCAACAGATGTCTGGCTACGCCTAATACCTTCACAAAAACATCCTCCCTTTTCAGCAACGGCCACTAGTTTTTCAACTGCCACAGGCCCGAACTCCGTGGTCGTGCAAAGACCAGGGCCTGCATGCTATATAATGAAGATCCAATGGCTGGATATCCTTAAGGACAAAAATGTCCAAGAAGGATGGAAAATCTTGAAAAGTGAGATTCTCAAAGCACAATCATTAACAATTCAGAAAAGAGTGAAGAATGGGAAGCATTTAAGGAAACCAGGATGGATGAACACAGAACTTAAACACATGCTAAAAAGGAAGAAAAATGTTTATCAAATGGAAAGAGGGAGGCATATCTAAAGAAGAATATAATGCAGTCTGCAGAACCAGCAGGGCACAAATCAGATTATCTAAAGCTGGCAATGAATTAAGGCTTGCAAGTGACATCAAAAGCAACAAAAAAGGATTTTGGGGATACGTTAAAAGTAAAAGTCAAAGATGCTATAGGATTTTTACAGGATGAAAATGATGAAATGGTAAGACAGGATGTTGAGAAGGCTGAACTGTTAAATTTCTATTTTGCATCTGTTTCCTCTCAGAAAGGAAATGTAACATCAACTGATCTTCACTGTCCTATTAAAGGAATAGAAGAATCCAGGATATCTATAAACAGAAAGACAGTGAGGAAACACTTAGCTAACCTAAATTAATTCAAGTCTCCAGGTCCAGATGAATTACACCCCAGAATACTGAAGGAGATAGCAGAAGAAATTCTTGAACCACTGTCCATAATCTTTGAAAATTCTTGGAGAACAGGAGAAGTCCCAGAAGACAGGAGAAGAGCAAATGTTGTTCCTATCTTCAAAAAGGGGAAGAAGGTGGACCCAGGGAACAACAGGCCGGTGAGTCTGACTTCTATACCAGGAAAGATCTTTGAACAAATTATTAAAGAACATGTATGCAAGTACCTGGATAAGAATTAAGTGATTAAACAGAGTCAGCATGGGTTTGTAACTAATAAGTCATGTCAGACTAACTTAATTTCCTTCTATGACAGAATCACTGACTGGGTGGATCAGGGAAATGCTGTAGATATAGTATATCTTGACTTCAGCAAAGCATTTGACAAAGTATCTCACACAATCCTTATTGAAAAAATGACTAAGTATGGAATGGACAAGGCAACTGTTGTTAGGTGGATTCATAACTGGCTTAGTGATTGGACCCAAAGAGTGGTCGTAAATGGCTGCACATCCAGTTGGAAGAATGTATCAAGTGGGGTACCACAAGGCTCTGTTTTGGGCCCTCTATTGTTCAACACCTTTATCAATGATTTAGATGAAGGAATTGAGGGTAAACTGATGAAATTTGCTGATGACACAAAGCTAGGAGGGGTAGCTAATACTAGAGAAGAGAGAGAGGATTCAAAAAGATATAAATAAACTGTAGCAGTGGGCAGCAACTAACAGAATGGATTTTAACAGGAAAAAATGCAAAGTACTACATCTGGGCAATAAAAATGAAAAAAGCATATACAAAATGGGAGGAATAGGGCTAAGTAACAGCACATGTGAAAAAGACTTGGGTATACTAATTGATCACAGACTGAACATGAGTCAACAGTGTGGTGCAGCAGCAAAAAAGGCAAATGCAATTCTAGGATATATCAACAGAAGCATACAGTCTAGATCACGTGAGGTCATTATTGCCCTCTACTCCTCTTTGGTCAGACCTCATCTGGAATACTGTGTCCAGTTTTGGGCACCACATTTTAAAAAAGACATCAACAAACTGGAGCAAGTTCAGAGAAGAGCCACCAGAATGGTGACTGGTCTGCAAACCATGTCCTATGTGGAACGGTTGCAGGAATTGGGAATGTTTAGCTTGCAAAAAAGAAGACTGAGAGGAGACTTAATAGCTGTCTACAAATATCTCAAGGGCTGTCACATTGTAGAAGGATCATCTTTATTCTCATTTGCACAAGGAAAGACTAGAAACAATGGGATGAAACTGAATGGGAGGAGACACAGATTAGATATTAGAAAAAACTTTTTGACAGTTAGGTGATCAATGAGTGGAACAGGCTGTCACGAGAGGTGGTGAGTTCTCTTTCAATGGAAGTTTCAAACAGAGGCTGGACAGACATCTGTCTGGGATGATTTAGAAAATCCTGCTTTGAGCAGGGGGTTGGACCAGATGGCCCAGGAGGTCCTTTCCAACTCTACTATTCTATGATTCTATGAAGGAAACTGCCGCTTCCAGACGTCATGTAGATATAGGCACGACTGCTCAGCTTGTGGAGGTGGACACCATGCATTCATACGGAGCGGCTACGAGGCAAAACCCCGGTGAACGTATCCACAATGGGCCCATGGCTAAACCTTTATCCTAATAAAGATGCTGCCCAGCAATTGCACGACTGTTTTCAAAACATTTTTTTCATTCCCTTCAAACTAAATCAAACTCCAACATCGGCTAATAATGTAAAATCTGCGCGCGAATTCCGAGATGTTGCATCAAAAAATCCAAAAAGTAGAACTAGGCAGGATGGCGGGCCCTTTCACATCACTGCCTTTCAAAAATTTCAGAGTCTCACCTTTAGGTCTTGTCCCAAAAAAGAACCTGGTAAATATCGGCTAATACATCACCTTTCCTACCCGAAAGGTGGTTCGGTTAATGATGCAATACCCCCTGAAGACACTTCCGTAACTTACGTGTCTTTTGACAGAGCAGTCGAACTAGTGCGGGGCCAGGTGCGCTCCTAGCTATATCAGACAGTCAGCTTTCCACCTTTTGCCGTTACACCCAGAATGCTTTCATTTGTTAGGCTACTTTCACACATCAGCTTTTTGAATCAGGCGCCATCCGGCCTTTTTTTTGGAACACCGGATGCGGCGAACGGACACGCCGGATCCGGTGGTTTTAACATTGAAAAAATATAGCGCCGGATCGCGCCGCATGTACTTGCATTCTGTCCGCTTTCTGCCGGATGCGGTGTCTGGTTTGTTTCCAGCGTCTAAAAAAGACGCATTTTGTAAAGTTTTTTTTCTCCGGCCAAAAAGCCGGAAGGGCCGGATCCGGTGCTTCCGGCCTTTGTGTACAATGAAAGTCTATGAGCGCCACATTGCGCCGCATCTGGCAGAAACCTGATCCGGTGGCCTGATCCTTTTTTTTGTCTGGGAATGTTAATTAGCTCAGACAGAAGCAAACATATATATACCACGCCTGTTGGACACTCTGCCACATGCAATCCAAGCATCAAGAGAGCCATTATCACATTTTACTGGATTTTGAACAAGCACCAGCAGCACTCATCCAAATGGAATCTGGGGACCATGAAGATGTGGGCGCGGAGGAGATGGGAGCAAGCGGCAGACGGTAAATATCACCCACCCCATGATACTATGCGTGTATTTTATGTGTTTGCATTGTTGTATACTTTGTGGGTTGTGCTCAATACAATGTGGATATTGCTCTATTCTGTTTTGGCATATTTTTAAATACATTGTTTCTATTGCTCTATTCTGTTTTGGCGTATTTTTATATACATTGTTGGCATTGCTCTATTCTGGTTTGGCGTACTTTTATATATTGTTGTTACTGCTCTATTCTGGTTTGGCATACTTTTAAACATTGTTGGTATTGCTGTATTCTGGTTTGGTGTACTTTTAAACATTGTTGGTATTGCTGTGTTATGGTTTAACATACTTGAATACTTTGTGGGGAGTGCTATGTTCTTTTTTGGCGTACTTAAATGTGCTTGCTTGCACACAGTTGTATTATTTTTTTTTCTATAACTAAAAGGCAACCGAAGGATTAATACCAGTGCAATAAAAAAATGGTCAAAAACTTGTGTGTGCTTATTTCATTCAAATGCATATTTTTGTGTATCTTTATGGGTAATGTTTATGCAATGTGGGTATTGTTATATTATTTTTTTGCTTACTTTTATACTATGTGGGTTGTGCTTAAATAAATGTGTGTTTTGCAATATTCTGCTTTTGTATACTTGAATATTTTGTGGGTAGTGCTATGTTATTTATTGGCGTACTTAAATGAGCTTGCTTGTACACAGTTGTATTGTTGTTTTTTATTCTAGGACTAAAAGGCAACAGAAGGATTACTACCAGTGCAATAAAAAAATGGTCAAAAACTTGTGTGCTTATTTCATTCAAATGCATATTTTTGTGTATCTTTGTGGGTAATGTTTATACAATGTGGGTATTGTTATATTATTTTTTTGTTTACTTATATGCTATGTGGGTAGTGCTTAAATAAATGTGGGTTTTGCAATATTCTGTTTTGGGGTACTTGCATACAATGTGGCTAATGATATATACTTTTGTCATTGATGTATACTAGTTGTGTATTGGTATATACTGTGTTGGCATAGTTCTATATTATGGTTATTGATATATACAGTGTTGCCTATTTTCTCTATTATGTTGGTATTGCTGTATGCTATGAGGGTAGTGCTATACAGTGAAAATATCCTAATTAATCATGATTTGATTTGCTCAATGTATCATGTATATGATGATTGTGTCCATGTATTAATTTGAATTGTATTTTTTCCACAGCAGAGGACATCGGAGGCAGCAGGCTGCGACTGCATCAGCACAAAATGTACGAGCTGGAGGACAGCATCGTGACCGGGCGGCATCTAGCAGACGGTAAATATAACAAACCAAATAACCGCAAACAGAACTTTTGTCTTTCAAACCGGTCCATGTTTTGATCCTTTTTATTTTTTTCTTTTTGTTAAACTGCAGAGGACAGCATCGTAGGCCACGGAGAAGCACACCACCACCACAACATGACGCTGGAGAGCATGGTGAACAGGCGGCATCTAGCAGACTGTAAATATCTCAAACCAAATAACCGCAAACAGAACTTTTGTCTTTCAGACCGGTCCATGGTTTGAGCCTTTTTTTTTTCCTTTTTTTATTTTTTGTTACACTGCAGATAACAGCATCGGAGGCTCGGGTCAGTGACACCACCCTCCACCACAAAATGAGGCTGGAGACACACGGTGAACAGGCGGCATCTAGCAGACGGTAAATATTACAAACCAAATAACCGCAAACAGAACTTTTGTCTTTCAGACCGGTCCATGGTTTGAGCCTTTTTTTTTCCTTTTTTTTTTTTGTTACACTGCAGATAACAGCATCGGAGGCCAGCGGTCAGTGACACCACCACCACCACCACAACATGACGGGTGGAGAACACGGTGAACAGGCGGCATCTAGCAGACGGGAAATATCTCAAACCAAATAACCGCAAACAGAACTTTTGTCTTTCAGACCGGTCCATGGTTTGAGCCTTTTTTTTTTCCTTTTTTTTTTTTTTATTTGTTACACTGCAGAGTACAGCATCGGAGGCCGCGGTCAGTGACACCACCACCACAACATGACGATGGAGAGCACAGTGAACAGGCGGCATCTAGCAGACTGTAAATATCACACCAAATAACCGCAAACAAGAATTTTTTTGTTTCAGACCGGTCCATGGTTTGAGCCTTTTTTTTTCCTTTTTTTATTTTTGTTACACTGCAGAGTACAGCATCGGAGGCCACGGTCAGTGACACCACCAACACCACAACATGACGCTGGAGAGCACAGTGAACAGGCGGCATCTAGCAGATGGTAAATATCACACACCAAATAACCGCAAACAAGAATTTTTTTTCTTTCAGCACGGGCCATGATTGTGGCTATGTATATTTTTTTTATTTTCCTCTTTAATGCACAACAGACGACCATCTCAGATAGCGATGGAGTACGGCCGGCAGCAGGACAGTAGCTCTTCTGGGAGCCCTCACACTCATCGGCAGCGTTTAGCGGTATTTGTTACAAAATCTGTTTCCAAAATCAATTTTTTTTTTTTTGTATTTTTTACAATAAAAAAAATATATATATTGCAATAATTATTTTTTTTTTCTTTAACAATGCATTTTTTTTTTTTTTTTTTTTTTTAAATACAGGAATCTGAACTAGAGGGGCTCCCAGAAGAAGGACGGGGTGGACAGATACCTGGAGTGGGCTCGCAATTCGTAAGTTTCCTGCATCCATCAGTACAACACAACATCTCACTACACAACACATCCAAAAAAAAAAAAAAAAAAAAAAAAGGACAAACGAAAAACATTAATTTTTTTTTTTTTTGCAGTCTTCCGCACCTGTGGCTTCAAGAGGTCCTCGCAGTGCCTCCCAGAGTCGACATGAAGAACGCGGCGGTCTTCAACCTGTAAGTATTATAATTTTTTTTTTTTTAAATAAATGCTCTTATTTTGAATAATTAAACTTTTTTATTGTTCTAATTTTTTTTAAAGTCTTCACAGCATGCTCCCGACTCAGACGGAGAGGAGGGGATCGATATCGACCTATTAATAGATCTGATTAGAGAGCGGGAGCCGCTGTGGAACATGGGGACCGCCGCCATTCAGATCAGATAGTGACCCGTCGGCTCTGGGATGAAGTTTGTTCCCAACTTGTTGGCTACTGGGAGGACCTCGAAGCTCAGTCACAGTCTAAAATGCGTAAGTATATACAGTTCAGTAGGGCTGCTGGATTTAAACCTGTGTTTCCACAACTCCAGTCCTCTTGAACCCCAAGGGGTCATGTTTTCTGGATTTCCTTTGGTCCAACACTATGTAAATACTGAAAACATGACCCGTGGGGGACATGAGGACTGTAGTTTGGAAAACACATATGTATTATACTAACCAATTTGTGCTATCTCGTTTCAGGGGAGAGAATTGTGAAGCGGTGGCAGTCTATCAGGGATCGCTTCAAGAAGGAGTTCAACAAAGAAATGCGGGCCCCGAGTGGTTCTTCAGGACGCCAGAGCAAATATAAATATGCAAGAGCTCTGGCGTTCCTGCGTGAAACTATGGTCACCAGAAGGTAAATATTCAAAAATAAATGTTTACATGTCTAACACCTTTTTTTTTCACAGCCAGGGCCATTGAAATACAGTTTATTAATTGTATCTTTTATCTTTATTCAACAGCACGGTGACCAGCACTCGGGCGCCCGCAGAGTTGGGCCCTTCTGAGGCGATCCCTGAGGAGACCGGCACCGAGGGACACTTTGACCGCCCCGACCCATCTGCATCCACACGTGAGCCCTCTTTCCCCTCAACCAGCGCTGCAGCAGCGTGGCCGAGTGCATTGCATGAGGCTGCTGGTCAACAGATATTTTCCTTTACCCCACCCTTCTGCCCCTGCCACCTCTAGTACATATGCGGCTACTGGGCGGCAACGGCAGAGGGTCAGGAAAGTAACTATGCGCCTGAGTTCTTGCATTTGAATGCATCTTTTCAGAACTGCCTTAAAGTATTATCTGAACAAGTTACCGCAGGCATTCATCAGATAACCTCCGCAGTTTCGGAGGTAAAGACACTTCTGCAAAGCATGCATTCTGAAGCAAGAGCATCACCGAACCACAATTTTTTTAGGTCGGTTGCGGAGCGCATAGATCCGCTATCTGCTGACCAGCAGATGTATGTGATACACACGTGCCACGCTGCTCTAGTGCAGGTTGTCTCCCATCCTCCTCCATCCACCCCAGTTGTTCCTCCACCTCCACCCCCTCCAGTCGGCGTGCCTCCTCCCCCTCCTATTCATTTTCAGCAACCTTCCCAACTTCTGCAACCTTCCCAACTTCTGCAACCTTCCCAACTTCTGCAACCTCCAACTCAGCACCCCCAACTTCACCACCTCCCCAACTCAGCCACCTCCCAACTTCACCACCTCCCAACTTCAGCAACCTCCCCAACTTCAGCCACCTCCCCACTTCAGCCACCTCCCCAACTTCAGCACCCCCAACACACCTCCAACTTCAGCCACCTCCCAACTTCAGCCACCTCCCCAACTTCAGCCACCTCCCCAACTTCAGCCACCTCCCCACTTCAGCACCTCCCACTTCAGCCACCTCCCCAACCATCACTCCACCTCACAACTTCAGCCACATCACCAACTTCAGCCACATCACCAACTCCAGTCCCCTCAACAACTCCTGTCACCTATCAGTACCAACAACCTCCCCAGTACCAGCCACCTACCCCGTACCAACCACCTACCCCGTACCACACTCCCAACTCTTACCAATCTCCTTCCCCCTACCAATTCCCTACCATATCACCTGCTCCTCCAGTACCTGCCCCACCCTCCACTCCACCACCCATCACTGATTCTGCCTCAAACTTGTCCTCCCATTCTTTAACCCTTTCCACCCCTTCACCTCTTACTGTTCCTTCCCCACCAGCATCCCAGTCCTCTCTACACACTCCCACGGTCGAAGTGTCCCGCAGCCCCTCCAATAGTATGTCCACCCCACACTACACAGCGTTGTAATGTTACTCTTATTTTAGGTGCATACTTACCATGGATCTCACATTGTTATCCTTATTTGGATTATTTGACAATTACCATATCTTTAAGGTATTTAATACTCCATACCATACACCATTTTTGACTGGGCTACCCACCACTACTCTAACAGTACAATTTGTTCCATAGAACTTCTCTTTTTTCACCATTACATATAATACTGTATAAGGTAAATCTTGTGTTTTTTTATGTATACCCACCTATGCCTTGATCCTTCCACCTATTGGTTTGGGTTCTGCACCTCTTCCATTTCCTTAGTTCATAGAATTGATTCTAGTATAAATTTCATGCTATACGTTTGGTGCTTGTTGTGTTCTATGACTATATGTATGTACTGTATCTTTCCACCGTTTGGTAGTGTGATTTTATTTTATTTTTATTTAATAATTTTTCCTTGTATTTATGACTTATGATACATTATACTGACATCTTGTTTTATTTTTTAGCGATGTTATGAGTAAGACTTGGGATGAGTCGAAATGTCAGCTATACCGCTAATCGTCTTATGCATTGCTCCCCAGTTCTGTCATAAATAAGATATTATTTTGCATGGAATTCCAGAGTGTGCGGTATATTTTGTAATTCTGTAATTTAGGACTTTCTGTCCACTATACCTGCACCTCAATTTCCTTAGACTGAGTGCACACCATTTTCTCATATTCCGCTATTTATCTCGGTGATTGCACCGGTCGTCCTAATGTCAAGCGATATCTTTGCTTACGACATAGAGACCAGCACCTCTATTCTATCTAAAATTACTAGTTCCACGGTGTTCCTCAAGACACCCACGGTGGACTTGAGGGACAGGGACTACGAGAAAGTCAGACGTAAACTTACTTCATTTGATTTGCATTGCACCACCTTGGCGGAATACCACCGCCAGGGCAAAATACCTAGAGGGCTACGGTGCAATTTACGCCCAACCCTATTTGCAGACAACCAGGAATTCTGTGAAAAATATAAAAAAAAATTCTAAATGTTCCCTGGACATTATCATCCTTACAATTGAATACCTGCAAAAGGAGATTGTAGAAACCAAAAAACATTGAAGCCATCGAAACCCAACTTACTAGCACACTATCATCTACGGAGTGGTCTTCCCTGAAGAACAAGACCGATAAAATCATTGGAGAACATCAGAAATTCCTACAAGAGAGAAAAAGAGCTAAGTTTCAACGAGATAACGAGGACTACTCCAGAAACCAAGTGTATCGATGGAACGGTTCTGCAGGCACGGGGACCTGGCAACGACGTCCTTATTACATACGCGAAGCCCTTCAGCTTGGAAGCGACTCCTCAATTGGATCTCACCGTACCCGTTTTTTAGTCAAAGGCCGCTGGGGAGGCCAGCAGGACGCAGGCCCATCAGACGATCCAGAACAAAAATGACCACCCGATCCCAGGTAAGCCGAACCTGGTAATCAACATTTCCAGCTACTCACTTTCCCCGGCAGAACTATCGGCTCTACAGAAAGGACTTTCCTTTTGTCCCACCCCCATGTGGGACCCTCTACAACTGGAGAAAGACCTGCAACATTTTTATCGGAATGTTCGTTTAAAAGCTCATTTTTCATCACCTATGCGATGTGTTGCACCCTCTTTGGCGGGTAATATTCCTTCCTCAGAATTGTCTATTCTTTCACTTGGTCTCCGTAACCAGAGTTCTTTTTCTCCTCCACACTTACCACCCTGTGGAGACTTTTCGTCTCACTAGTGGACGTCAAATCCCTCCTACACCAACATAAATTTTTTTTTTTCCCCCAACACATGCAAATCTTCCATTGGAAGAAAAACAGGCTCTTGATTCACTACGCCACAATAACACCATTATCATGAAGCCAGCCGACAAGGGCGGGGCTCTGGTGGTTATGGACCGGACGTATTACCACAATGAGGTTCTTAGACAACTTTCAGATACGGATACATAAGGTTATCCCTCGGGATCCTACTTTTACCATATCTAAAAAAATTCAGGACCTAACCACATTCTATCTAGGGAATAACACAATTGACAAGAAAACAGCAACTTT
Organism: Oophaga sylvatica; assembly: GCA_033576555.1. Lineage (NCBI taxonomy): Eukaryota > Metazoa > Chordata > Amphibia > Anura > Dendrobatidae > Oophaga > Oophaga sylvatica. Next base: position 448,028,469 of record JARQOD010000006.1, read on the forward strand.
TCTACAGAATCTATTTCCGGTCACTCCAGTGTTCTATATTTTACCAAGAGTGCACAAAAATTTGTATCATCCTCCTGGAAGACCCATCGTGGCTTCCACGGACTCGATTCTGGCCCCACTTTTAGTTTTTCTTGAAAAAATTTTAACACCATTGATCAAAAATACAAAGTCATTTATATTGGACACTGGACAATTCTTGAGACTTAAGGAAATAGATTCCGTACCCACCGACAGTATACTGGTAACCCTAGACGTCAATAGTCTATATACCTCAATTACACATGAAAAGGGTATTAGAGCAACTGAATTACTATTACGAAACTCAGATATGCTGGCAAATTCAATCCGCCTTTGTCTAGACCTACTAAAACTTGTTCTCTTGAGAACTTCTTTATGTATGAAGACTCGTACAAACGCGTGGGACCGCTATGGGCTCAAATGTAGCTCCGGCCTATGCTAATGCCAATATGGACCGATTCGAGACTGATTATGTATACAATCACCATCTATTCATTCAATTTGCCATGAACTACCACCGCTATATAGATGATATCTTCTTCATCTGGTCAGGTTCTTCATCTACCTTGCAAACATTCTTTGAATTTCTCAATTCAATATCTCCTGAACTCCAGTTCACTATACAGCATAGCCACTCTGAAGTTTCTTTCTTGGACACTCTAATAGTTAAGGACTCTGACGGACAACTTTCCACTGACCTGTTCTCAAAACCCACTGACTGTAACAGCTTATTACATTATTCGAGCTGCCACCCCAAAACTACTAAGGACAGCCTACCACGCTCTCAATTCAAACGTGTATCCTGAATCGTTTCCGACCAAAATCTTCGAAGGGACAGACTTACCACAATGGCTGACAAATTTAGGGAACGTAACTATCCCAACAAACTCCTGGACAATGAACTAACAAATGCTCTACGACCCCATTCCCCTCCACTCCCTCGACATCCAGTTGAGAGGATTCCTTTTGTTCATCAACACCATCCCTTCATGCCAAAGATTTACTCAGTAATAAACATTGGCCCTTGCTCGCTTGGTCTTATCCCAGCATTCCTGGATTCCAAAATCGGGTCCTGATGAGTACTAGAAGACCCCCCAATATCAAAGATCGTCTTATTAGGGCAGACATTGGCAGCGCACGTCCCTCTCACTCCCAACTATTACTTAGTACCCAACGCAAGGGCACATTTCTGTGTTTGGGCCGTGCAGCATGCTCTAATGTGATTAAATCTGATTGTGTCCACCATCCAAGGACAGGGAAAGCCTATCCCATTAATGGATACTACACCTGTGAGTCCAACTTTGTCGTATACGTCATTAAGTGTCCTTCTGGTCTACTTTATGTAGGTGAGACGACCCAACACATCAGGGATCGTATAGCGAGCCATAAATCCACAATTCGATGCGGCAAAACATGGCTTCCTCTTCCTGACCACTTCCTCAGTCTCAACCATTCAGTGGCCCAACTCAAATTTCAAGTTGTAGAACAGGTCCCACGCCCCAGACGAGGCGGTAACCATGTACGTCTACTCAAAACCAGAGAAACGTACTGGATCTACACCCTAGACACTTTAACACCACATGGTCTCAATAGGGAAATTGACTGGTCGACATAAGCTATGTCTTTTTCTTGCAGATTAATTAATGCTGTCATTTTTTCTCAGACCCGTTAAAGCAACTCCAATCCGGTGAGTACGTGGTGTTTTCCCATTATACCTATATGAAATCTTATACCCCTTTTTGCATATGCTGTATTTCATTAGTTTCCATATACCATCTTCCCACCCCCATACCTATATCTTCATATGACCCCATATGTATTATACGTTCTGATCATTCCATCTGTGATCATTAGAAATTTTGGTATCACATATCTATGTTACCTTTTACCCCCTTTGTCCCACAAAAATCACCACTACTACAGTCCCTTCTCAAGTCTCCATTCATTTTCAAATACTGCAGCTGCTACATACAGCCACAGTATCGCTGATACATCTGGCAGGCAGTGACTTCCGGTCCGGATGACGCACTTCCGGTCCGGCGGTCACGGGAATGCTACAAAAACCAGCTTCCTCCTGCAGAGAACACGCCACCTCAGCAGGGCGCGGGAGCGCCGCTTTTCACCCACTACAGATCAGGTAATCGAAAAATAGATTGTTTGGTACCATGTTAGCCAGTAGAAAAAAAAAACAGAGTGCTTTCAGTGGGAGAAGCAAAAAAGGAATCTTGTGGGTATGATACCTTTTAATGGCTAACAAAATATAGTTTAAGATATTACAGGGCGAGTTATCGAGACTGCTTACGTCTCTTCATCAGGCTGGTGTAACAAAATATTTGAAGAAACACAATTATACAGTGAAAATGTCTGTGTACAGACTCCATAAACCTTCTGGACTTAATACCAGAGAATCCAAGGATGGGAACTTTCTATATGCTTCCCAAGATTCATAAGCCAGGCAACCCAGGTAGGCCAATCATCTCAGGGGTCTGAACACTCACTGAAAAAAATCTCAGGGTGGGTAGAAAACATCCTTAAGCCGCTGGTAAGGAAGACAGCCAGCTATATACAGGACACTACAGACCTGCTGAATAAGCTATCCACGATAGGTTCCCTCCCCGACAGCACCATCTTAGCCACGATGGATGTCGAATCCTTATATTCTAACATCCCACACGAAGATGGACTAACTGCCTGCCGAATGTTTCTTGAGGCCAATGGGATCCCTTCCGAGTCTGTAATAACACTCACCAGATTCATCCTCACACACAACTTTTTCTCTTTTGGTGAGAAGCTATATCTACAACGCACCGGCACCGCTATGGGAAGTAAAATGGCACCCCAGTATGCCAACCTCTTCATGGCTAAACTGGAAAATGACTTCTTAACATCCTGCTCCATCAAACCATTTGCCTATTTCCGTTACATTGATGACATCTTAATAGTCGGACTGAGTCCGAACAAGAACTTCTAGATTTCCATGACAAATTCAACAAATTTCATCCTACCATAAACTTGACATTGGACCACTCAAAAACAAAAATCAACTTCCTAGACACCACTATAAAAGTCCAAAATGGTTCGTTCCAAACATCAGTGTATCAGAAACCAATTGACCTTCCCACATACCTCAGATGGGACAGCTTCCATCCTAAACACATTAAAAAGTCCATTGTCTACAGCCAGGCCCTCAGATATAACTATCTGTTCCAGTCCTAAGGACAGGGATGAACACCTAACCCAACTTAAAATGTAATTTTTAATTCAAGGTTACCATCCCACCTCCATTGATGACCAGATCATTAGGGCCACAAGGATCCCTAGAAGTCAATTACTTCAATACAGAAATAGAGAGGAAAATCACCGTGTACCTCTGGTAGTGACTTACAACCCACAGCTTGAAATACTGAGAAAAACGGCTAAAAAACTTCACCACATACTACACAAGGATGACCGGTTAAAAATATTATTCAAAGCCCCCCCTTGCTGTGTTACAGGCAACCTCCAAATTTAAGAAACATCATGATCCGAAGTTCAATGCCCTCAGATTCACCAAGAGGAACCTATCCTTGCAATGGGAGAAGATGCAAAACTTGCAGTCATATAGAGACCAACGACAAGATCCAAGTCCCCAACAACACAGCAAAACTATAAGATCCCCGGGACATTCACATGTTCCTCCTCCAACGTGGTGTATTTAATTCTATGCAATATATGTCCTGTGGGTGGCTCTATGTTGGAGAAACAGGACAGAGAGAGAGCAAGGATGAGGTCTCATCGCCATACGATTACAGACAAAAAAAACCATCTCCCTGTGGCCAAACATTTCTGTGGTCCAGGACACAACATAGACAATATGAAAATTGTCATTTTGAAAGACAATTTCCAATCGCAAAAACATTGCAGGGTTTGGAATACAAATTCATTACCATCTTTGATTCTGTTCACACAGGACTCAATTGACAGGAGGATTTATGGCCCATACCAAATCTGAGCAACTTCCTCCAAAAACAATGGAGACACCACCAGTCCTTTGATCTCACATGCATATGGGGTCCATAAAACTTTCACACCACTTATCTAATCTTACCCAATTAAGGATTCTCTCTTTAAGCTCAGTGTTTGTTTATTTAAATGTCCATGTATCACACCATGCCTGTGCTTTTCACTGTATATAATTGTGTTTTTCAAATATTTTGTTACACCAGCCTGATGAAGAGACGTAAGCAGTCTCGAAAGCTCGCCCTGTAATATCTTAAACTATATTTTGTTAGCCATTAAAAGGTATCATACCCACAAGATTCCTATTTTGCGTCTCCCACTGAAAGCACTCTAATGTTTTTGATCAGGTAATAAAACCCTTTTACATCCAAGCTATCAGTGCTACCTTTATCTTTAAGTTTTACAACCATGAGACTTAAGGCTGGGTCTCACATAGCGATCCCGGAGCGATCACGACGACGATGCGACCTGATAAGGATCGTTGTTGCGTCGCTGTGTAATCGCTGGTGAGACGTCAAACATACCGACTTTCTCAGCGATGCTGCAACGATGCGGATGATCATAGCGATCTTCGTATCTTCGTAACGTCGGCGGTCGTTGAAACCGTTGAACTCATTGTTCTCGATTGTGTGAAGAAGGCAACGTAGCTGCGCTCTTGTCATTGTTCCTGGCAGTCTTGCAGCACTTGTGGTTTGTTCCTGCTTGCGTCCTGCTTTCCGGATCTCAGTAGCGTTCTCGGTTGCGACTCCGAAAACCCAATACAGCTATTCTCCAGCTGCCTTTTGACCAGCTATATTTTGTGCACGGTAGGTTTATTTGGGGTTTCAATTGTATTTCATTTTAATGTCAATTACCAATTATTGGTAACATTGCAAAGCTATGCATTGTATATTATTTGGGTCTCAAATGTGATTCCTATTGTCTATTTTATGGGGGTCTCGGGTGGGATCGCAAATACCTTTCCATTTCCACTAATTTTAAATTGTTATAGGACACCTACCTATTGTCTGCTATCATTGCTCTGCTGGGATGGAGGGAGGGCATGGCTTCTACCGGTGTACATGTGGTTTTTCGGCGGCAGCCATTTTAGGGGGTCTCTGGTGGGATCGCAAATACCTTTCCATTTCACCTAATTTTAAATTGTTATAGGACACCTACTAACTCAAATGTTAGTTTTAAATCTTTAATATTTTTTCTAATTTTCCATGTATGTTCACTGTATGCTTTTCTTTATTTCAGATGTCTTACAATAGTGAGGAGTTTATTCGGGAGCTCATCGAGCTCTATCGGTCTCTGCCCTGCCTGTGGAAAATCAAATCCGCAGAATACAGCAACAGGAACAAAAAAAGAGAGACGTACGAGAAGATGATTGAGCTCTTCAAACAGCATAACCCGTCAGAGAAGGTGGATGACAGCCTTGTCGGAAAAAAATCCAAGGTATACGCACCGTGTACAAGAAGGAGCTCAACAAGGCCCAGAAGTCAAGTAAGTCAGGTGCCAGCACGCATGAGGTGTATGTGCCCTCCTTGTGGTACTTTGATTTACTAGGCTTCACACGTGACCAGGAGCTACCCAGGGAAACCTTGTCATCGGTGCGTCAGACCCTGGAACGGACAAGGCGATCCATAATGATCCTGACTCCCCGGTTGGAGATGTAAGTACCTTCTTTGCTTCCCTGAATATAGCAATTTACATTTGTATTTATATGCCATAGTTAGATAGAAAAACAGTAACTAAGGTTTTACCTGTTTAATTCTGCAGTTTACAAAAGTTTTCCCTTCCAGTTCAGATAAGTACACTATTCTTTTTTTTTTTTTTTCCGACTCCGTTCTCTATGTACGTGAGTTAACCCGTGCTGGTCATGATTAATCCAATGCCACAATGCTAACTAATGTATTTCCTTTCTGCATGCTGTAAAATTTATTTTGGTTTTGCTTTAACCGTTATTTTCTTTTCTCTTTTTCTGCAGCACCATCAAGAGGAAATGGGGACCTCAACTAATGAGGACCTCATGTCTACGGAACGTATGGCGGAGCCTTCTGAGGGGAGTAGTCGACAGTCTGCGGCCTCTCCAGCACCCGTAGACAAAGTCGAAAAAGAAAGGCGGCCGGCCAGCCATCCCCAGACCTGTTGGCGTTGGCCAATCAAATATTACTTAATCAAAATAAAAACTGCACGGACACTTTTGCTGCCTTTACGGCGGATTGACTCGGTAAGCTGGATCCTAGACAAAGGATCCATGCAGAAAGTGATCTTCGAAGCACTCAGTAAAGCGGCACAAGGTCAGCTAGACGACTCATCAAAAATCCAGAGTGCGTTAGATCAGGACCAGTCATGGCCACAAGTGTCCGATCCACATAGGAGCACACCTGTGCGGAGGATTTGTCTTCCGCAAAACCTGTCGTCCCCCCCCCCCCTCAGTATCCTGGGTTTTCCCAATCTTTTTGGACATCAATGTCTTCAATGCCCAGGCCACGTCATTTCCATGAGGAAACCCAGTACCAGGATTTGTAGCGGCGTTTTCCTTTGATTTTTTTTTTTGGTCCCAATGGTCGAAGGCCAGCAATTGCACTTTCGTTTGCACGCCATTCGCCCAGCTGCACTTCACCGTTCGTTTCATTCACAGAGTCCCAAAGCCAGGAGGACAGTACGACACAGAATCACGCCGGCGAAGAAAATTGTGAAGCACACAACAGGCCAAAACTACTGAGTCAATTATTTCAGCTTCATGTTAATCGGTGTGTGAAAAATGCGGAAGCGATTGACCATGATACCAAAGGCATTCTCCACAATCAGACGTGCCCTAGACAAACGGTAGTTATAAATTCTCCTTTCCCGTGTGAGAGTTTGAGGGAAAGGTTTTATGAGATTGGGATGAAGTGGGAAGGCCTCGTCGCCAATAAAAACAAAATTAAGGTTTCCTCTAGTGTCTGAGTTAGGAGGCAAGTGGAGTTCACAGTTATGTAACCGTTCTCCAAAAAAACGTATGCTCCAAAACTCCACCATCGGAAACCCTTCCATTCATCCCAATGTCTACACAAATGAACTCATAATTTGCATTAACAGGGGCCATCAGTATGATGCTGAAATAGCCCTTGTAGTTGTAAAAATATGATCCGCTGTTGGGTGGCTGAGTTATACGGACATGTTTCCCGTCCAAAGCCCCACCACAGTTTGGGAACTGCCATAGCTGATCAAAATCGTTGGCAATCTTGCTCCATTCCGCCTCCGTGTTGGGAAACTCCATGCAGCTCCGTAGACTCTGGAAAATCGCAGTGCACGTTTCCGGAATGAGAACACTCAGAGGCCTTTAAATAGCGGAAGAAAAATGCAAGTCTTGCAAAGAGCGTCCAGTGGCCAGAAATCGCAGCGTGACTGCCAATCTTTCATCTGCCGGGATGGCAGCATGCACGCTGTATCCTTCCGTTCAATTAGTGGAGTAATTCTTCCAAGCAAATAGGTGAAGGATTGCTCATGTGGGAAAATTTGGACCTCTTCTGCAGCCATTCTCTGGTCCACATGCGACGTTTTCTTTTAGAACGCCTCTCCAGCATCCGTGCCTCATCTTGACGCCGTGCTTCCTCTACAAGCAATGCAGCAACCACAACAGCACACTCTGCATTGTTCATGATGGGACAAACTGAAAAAAATAAAATAAAAACAATAGGTAGATGTCCTATTTGAGATAAAATGGAAACATTTTAGACCCCACACGAGACCCCCTAAAATGGCTGCCGCCGAAAAAGCACATGTGCACCGGTAGAAGCCATGCCTCTCCTCCATCCCAGCAGAGCAATGATAACAGACAATAGGTAGGTGTCCTATAACAATTTAAAATTAGGTGAAATGGAAAGGTATTTGAGATCCCACCCGAGACCCCCATAAAATAGACAATAGGAATCACATTTGAGACCCAAAAAGTATACAGTGCATAGTTGTGCAATGTTAGCTAATAATTGGTAATTGACATTAATTTTAAATACAATTGAAACCAGTAGAGACCCAAAATAAACCTACCGTGCACAAAATATAGCTGGTCAAAAGGCAGCTGGAGAATAGCTGAATTGCGTTTTGGAGTCGCAGCCGAGAACGCTACTGAGATCCGGAAAGCAGGACGCAGGCAGGAACAAACCACAACTGCTGCTAGACTGCCAGGAACAGTGAACAGGAGCACAGCTACGCTGCCTTCTTCACGCAATTGGGAACAATGGAAAGTAGCGCCGCCAATCGAAACGCAGTAGTGACCGTCAATCGGAGCCGGGGGGCGTGGAAAAGGCGACGCAAAAAGCACGCCCTCGATTCTAGCAACAAGTCGCTGGAAAGGTCGTTGGTAAAGGTGTCAAACAGGACGATATATGCAACGCAGCGGGGCCTCAACGACCCAAAAAATGTCCAGAGTTTTCTTGAACGATCAGCGATCTCACAGCAGGGGCCTGATCGCTGGTATGTGTCAGACGTAGCGAGATCGCTATTGAGATCGCTGTTACGTCACAAAATTGGTGACTCAGCAGCGATCTCGTTAGCGATCTCGTTATGTGACAGTTAGGGTGATCAATGAGTGGAACAGGCGCCACAAGAGGTGGTGAGTTCTCATTCAATGGAAGTCTTCAAACAGAGGCTGGATAGACATCTGTCTGGGATGATTTAGAGAATCCTGCTTTGAGCAGGGGGTTGGACCAGATGGCCAGGAGGTCCCTTCCAACTCTACCATTCTATGATTCTATGATTCTATGTGAGACGGGGGCTTTACAATTACCTCTCTCTATTTAGCAGACACTTAGGGACAATTACAATTAACATGGCACTAAAGATGTTTTTACTTAACCATTTGTAGCCCGGTTATATAACAATGTAATCCCTGCAACTACATTACACTCAATTAGCTACTCATTACCAGGCTTTTAATTCGTTTCTACCCTGCAGATTCGTATTGCCCCAGATAGAGTGGTATCTGAGCCAAATACAACATATAATGACACATGCAACTATGTCATTTTTCATTTAGACCTACTGACGATAAAGACCTCTCATTTATAACAACTCTTGTTTTAGGTGCATACTTACCTTGGATCTCACATTGTTATCCTTGTTTGGATTATTTGACAATTACCATATCTTTAAGGTATTTAATACTCCATACCATACACCATTTTTGACTGGGCTACCCACCACTACTCTAACAGTACAATTTGTTCCACAGAACTTCTCTTTTTTCACCATTACATACGAACATACGATACTGTATAAGGTAAATCTTGTGTTTTTTTATGTATACCCACCTATGCCTTGATCCTTCTTCCACCTATTGGTTTGGGTTCTGCACCTCTTCCATTTCCTTAGTTCATAGAATTGATTCTAGTATAAATTTCATGCTATACGTTTGGTGCTTGTTGTGTTCTATGACTACATGTATGTATCTTTCCACCGTTTGGCAGTGTGATTTTATTTTATTTTTAATTAATAATTTTTCCTTGTATTTATGACTTATGATACATGATACTGACATCTTGTTTCATTTTTTAGCGATGTTATGAGTAAGACTTGGGATGAGTCGAAACGTCAGCTATACTGCTAATCGTCTTATGCATTGCTCCCCAGTTCTGTCATAAATAAATGATATTATTTTGCATGGAATTCCATAGAGTGTGCGGTATATTTTGTAATTCTACAAAACATTATTAGCCAACGCTTTATAATTAACAGTTTACACATTGTTCTGTGTGTCCACAACCAACATCCAAATATTAACATCCATCCCTAAAGGTTGGCTACTTAGTAGGTGAAATGGTTCTATCCACCTTCAGCACACATTTAGTGTGTAGGTCAGGGACTTAATTTTTGACCAAAGCTTGGCCCTTAACAAAAGGGCCACACATGATGTTAGTTGTCACACCTCTCACACTTATGTTTGTATGCATGTAGCCTTATACTCTCATGTAGTTACTTAGCCACCCTGAATACCATACAAGTTTTGATGTGTTTTTATGTACACATACCCAGAGACAACACAAATAAGGCCATGTTCATAGCGACAGATGTGTGAAGTGTTTTCAAAGTCCATAGCACTAATATTTAGCTTTCTGGTTGTATTCACTTTGCAGTGACAGCTGTGACAAGGCGGTGGCGCAGCTGTCGTGACTGCTGCCACAGGGAGAGGCAGCTGAGGGCGCGGAGTGGGGCCTCAGCATTGACCAAGAGGAAGTACCTTTATTTTGATAGGCTGAACTTCCTTGCGCCAGTGATGGATCTGCGACTGTAAGTGCATGTCTGTAGGACCCCTATGATGGTTTTGTATCAGAAAATTCTAAATATTTTTTTTCCTTTATAGGATGGAGCCTAACCTTACGGAGAGGGAGACAGGGTCGGACTCGGAGGTTGTGATCGACCCTGTTGGTGATGGGGCTGAGGAGGCTGGCCCTTCCTCATCTGCGACCCAAGCACCACCACCAGCTGCAGCTGAAGCTAAGGAGGCACACAGCCAGCCTCAACACCAAGAGGATCAACCTGTCAGCAGTAGCCCTACTAGGGCTCATGATGGGTCTCCTCCTCGTTCCCTTATTACAAGGCGAGGCAGGCGCCGAAGAGAAGGAGTTGCTTCTGGGACAAGGAGGCAGGTGGACAGAGGAGTTCTGCACTTTTTGTCCAATGTAGCTCATGATGATGGGGAGGAAGCCTTTGGCCGCAGTCTGGCACGCTACCTCAGGGGTATTCCACGAGAGCACAGACTGCGGATCAGAGGTGGTCTGCAAATAGTTCTTGATGCAGGAACACCACCAAATCATCCCAACACCGTATTAGATTTTCTAGAAAGGTGGCAGCTTTCACAAGAAAATCTACTACAGTTGTTGGGAACCCAGCCAAGGGAGTCTGCGTCTGCCTCTGATCCTCCTCCTCATGAGTCTCCTCCTCCACCTCCTTCTGTCCAACAGGAAACAACTCCTCCTCCTCAAGCTCCTTCCTACTCCCACCTACCTCTGCAGCTCCAACCCATGGGACAGAGTGGCCATTCCCAATATGCCCACTCGAACATACCCAATGTTGTTGGCTGGCCACAACATGGGTATGGTCGACATGGGCATATTGTGGGTCATTTTCAAACTGGTCAGCCATATACATATGACTCACAATACCAGTTCCCCATGTACCACTACCCAAACCCCCATCATGATCCAGGCAGAAGCAGCCAAGTAAGTTTACCCTCTGCAACAGCTCAGGGTGACACACTGGTTGCTGAGCCAGCAAGGCAACCCACCCAACCTGGCCCTCCATCATCACCACCCCCCAACTACTATCAGTTGTAGGTGATATATTGGTACTCAATGTTTGAGTTATTATGTAATTGTCTTACATACTTTAATGTTTGTATTTTTTTTTTACTACTAAGGTGAATGCAACCTTTGGACATATTTGTCCAGGAGCCATAGTTTAAGATGCACCAAAACCAAAAAACACAAATGAAGTTAATTTGTGAAGTGCCATTAGTTGTCTGTCATTATTATATGTTATGTCCTGTGTAATGTACACGTAACTGGACAGTAGGAACAAGAGGACAAAAAAAATGAGGTAAAGAAAAGTGAGTTTATGGTACAAGAAAACAAGCACACTACATATCTAAGGCCTCCTCTTGCCAGGGAGTAGCACCATCAGGGGTAAGAAAATAATTTGTGAATACATCACGGACTTTAAGCCCAGAAGGGGGACGACGTTGATGTATGACTGGTCTCATAGGCATTGAGACATTACCAGACACAAGGTCAGGCACATCAGGAGATCTAAGTCTGTTGTGAGATATCATCATAATCTCGACGACAGTTTTCAAGTCGCAATACGAGTCAACCCTTATATCTACAGCGTTCGCAATCGCATTCTTCGGTGCGCTGCGCATTAGTGAACTAGTGCCGCGGTCAAAAACATCAGTAGGCGGGTTGATCAACGAGGATGTCGTCATATGTAGCGGCGCTTTACGCATTAGAGTGTGAAAATCCAAATGCAATCCCGCTGGTAGAGGTACGTGGGTCTTGCTCAAGGCTTTAAACGGCCCTATATGCTCAGTAAAAAAAAAGCGAAACGCTATGCATTAAGACACGACAGTAGATTCTTCCTATCACACCGACAGGTCCCCGCTTACCAAATATCAGTTTCACTCAATCTTTAAACATTGCATAGAGGCAGTCGTCGTTAACCCAAAGGAATACGGGACGCATTCCTTCAGAATAGGGGCGGCAACTGAAGCAGCTAGGGCCAGCGTATCGGAAGCATAAGTCCAGAGGTTAGGCCATTGGAAATCCGCATGTTTTGCAAGATATATAAGACCAGATCTTCTCCAACACCTCTTGTTTCTTACAGGCTGCAATAAACCCACAGTTTGGGTACTAGGGCATTCTTATGTTTATTGGGCGTACAAAAGGGCCAGCCTACGCCCAGGCGGAAAAAATTTTGGTTTCCCCGAACTGGAGGTCATCTGGAGAGGCATCAGAGTACTGCGATGGCAGCAAATATTCCCCGAAATGGCCAACATTGTTAAGATGGCCAAAAGGGCCGGTGGTATGGGTATTGCATGCCGGCGGAAATGACTTAGCTAAGATAAAAGGTGCAGAACTCTACAAAATGATGTAAACGGATATACAACGATTTGCTTGCTTATGCCCCGATATGGTGGCGGTTTGGTCTGACATAATACCATGTGCGGTTTGGCACGGAGCCAAAGATCCTAACACCATCGACAAATCAAGGAGAAACAAACACAAAAATGGCAAAATTCATCGGAGAAAACTATGGCATCGTTGTTAACCACCACTAACTACAAAAGACTATTCGAATTTACTGAGACCGGACGGCGTTCATCTGACTGATATCGGGCTCGATATATTTTTAACCAATTTACAAGATGGTGTTGAACAGGCCTTAATGTTGTTGTGTGAGGGTCGGAGTCCTGTGTAGGTATACACATGATCCTCCGTGGCGGTAGTATGGGGGGGCAACGGTTTATAACCTCTCATCTGCTTACTTGCCCACCGTCAGTGGCGTGGGCTTTCGGCTGCGAGTCCATTGCGAATTCGTATTTGCCCCTCTCTGCTTATAATTTAATAAACGGACCAACCTGTTCAACCCATCCAGGCCTGTTTTGCTATTATTTGCTGGGTGGGAGGCGAGGAAGCACCGTTAACGTCATACGGGTCTCTGCAATCTACAATGAAAGGTTAGCATAATTGATTTGTCAGAGTCTGTGACCTTCCCTGGCAAAAGTAATTACATGAGTCAACAGGAACTTGAAACCTAGACTCCTAAAGCCCCCGTCACACTAAGCGAGATCGCTGAAGCGTCACTGATTTTGTGACGCAACAGCGACCTAGCCAGCAATCTCACTACATGTGACACGCACCGACGACCGGCCCCCCTGCTGGATATCGCTGATCGTCGTCGAATGGCCTGGACCATTTTTTCATCGTTGGTGTCCCGCTGACCAGCGCGCATCGCTGCATGTGACAGCGGGAGACCAACAATCAGTGAGCTCCCAGCGCTGTACAGCAGAAGCTGGGAGCTGCTATCCAGGGTACACATCGGGTAACTAAGCGCCGCGCAGCGCTTAGCTACCCGATTTTTACCCTGGATACCAGCGTGCTCTCTAGGCTTGATCGCTGGCGAGTCTGCCCATGTGACAGCTCACCAGCGATCAGCTAACGATGTCCCAGCTATACCATCCATGTCGGATCGTTGGTGGGATCGCTGGGACATTGAAGCGTGTGACGGGGCCCTGAAGGCCCCGTCACACATAACAAGATTGCTAGTGAGATCGTTATTACGTCATGGTTTTGAAATCACTGGAGAGCTGTATCGTGATTGTTGGGGAGCTGTCAAACATGCAGAACTTCCCAACGATTTCAGCCGCCCCAGCGATCTAACTAACGATCTCGTTGGTCGTTGGGATGCTTTCACACAGCAGCTATTTCAACGATCCACACCTTTATAGGGGCTGTACTGTGTCACCAATCATCTCCGATTGGTGGACGCTACTGCGTTCTGATTGGGCAGTAGATTTAAAATAAAGCCACGTTGTAGCAATTCAGTCTTTGTTCCTGTTTGCGTTCTGGTTTCGGATCGTAGCAGCGTTCTTCGGCTGTGACTCTGTATCCATTCATCTGGGCTTTGTTCCTGACAAGCGTTCTGGTTCGGATCGTAGCAGCGTTCTTCGGCTGTGACTCTGTATCCAATTCATCTGGGCTTTGTTCCTGACAAGCGTTCTGGTTTCGGATCGTAGCAGCTTTCTTCGGCTGTGACTCTGTATCCATTCATCTGGGCTTTGTTCCTGACAAGCGTTCTGGTTCGGATCGTAGCAGCGTTCTTCGGCTGTGACTCTGTATCCATTCATCTGGGCTTTGTTCCTGACAAGCGTTCTGGTTTCGGATCGTAGCAGCGTTCTTCGGCTGTGACTCTGTATCCATTCATCTGGGCTTTGTTCCTGACAAGCGTTCTGGTTCGGATCGTAGCAGCGTTCTTCGGCTGTGACTCTGTCTCCATTCATCTGGGCTTTGTTCCTGACAAGCGTTCTGGTTCGGATCGTAGCAGCATTCTTCGGCTGTGACTCTGTCTCCATTCATCTGGGCTTTGTTCCTGACAAGCGTTCTGGTTCGGATCGTAGCAGCGTTCTTCGGCTGTGACTCTGTATCCATTCATCTGGGCTTTGTTCCTGACAAGCGTTCTGGTTTGTGGATTGTAGTGTTCTTCGGCTGTGACTCCACACAGCCCAGAGAATTCTGCTAAGATCTGCAATCCAGCACGAGGTCAGAAACAAAGGATGGAATCGCTATTCTGTTGCTTTCTTTATGCACGGCGGGAAATGAGAACGCTGTAGCGACCACCAATCGGGGACGAGGGGCGCAGAAAAGTCCAATTTATGCATGCCTACGTGTCTCAGTTCTGAATCGCTAACGAGGTCGTTGGTTAGGTGTCAAATACAGCGATGCACACTGCCCAGCGGGAGCGCAATGACCCAGGAATGGTCCAGGAAGCTTTCTCACAGCAGGGGCCTGATCGTTGCTACCTGTCAGATGTAACGAGATCGCTAGCGAAATAGTTATTGCGTTACAAAACCCGTGAAGTATCAACGATCTCACTAGCGATCTCGTTATGTGTGACGGGGCCTTAAGAGTCTTGTAGAAACAATGAGGGGCTTATCACAAGATAGTAAACAGCATACCATTATGTCTTGCCAAATTTTAAGAAACTTAAGCCATGCTAGACATTGAAAGAGTCCATGTCATCACAGTTCTGTTCTGAAGTGATACACTCACTTGGAAGCCATCGAAGTATTCCATAGAGTGGCCCTACTTGGAGGATTGTCTGAACTTAATCTGTCCATGGTAAGGATTTGTGTTGGCATACTGGAGTGAACTTACACTGTAATCTCAAGTCTGAATTTGAGTGTTGTTGTGTTTGTCCCTTTGGAGATTTGTGTTTTCATTTAAGTATTTCAGTGCCTTATCACATTTAAATAATTAAAAACCTATATTTATATTTCGTATATAAAATATTTAATATGTTTAAGAATAAAAGGAAGTGATGAGATCAGTCTTAAACATTCAAAAAATTTGCGTTAAGCAAGTAAATTTTTTAGTAAAATGTTATGTATTGATATCGGAAAAAGGTTAGATATGGAGGTCATGCTATAAAATTTGTCTTAATACGAAACTGGTACAGTATGTAAAGATATTGTTGCCAAGTACAGTACAGACCAAAAGTTTGGACGCGTCTTCTCATTTAAAGATTTTTCTGTATTTTCATGACTATAAAAATTGTACATTCACACTGAAGGCATCAAAACTATGAATTATCACATGTGGAATTATACATTACACTTTACAAAAAAGAGTGAAACAGCTGAAAATATGTCTTATATTCTAGGTTCTTCACAGTAGCCACCTTTTGCTTTGATGACTGCTTTGCACACTCTTGGCATTCTCTTGATGAGCTTCAAGAGGTAGTCACCAGGAATGGTTTTCACTTCACAGGTGTGCCCTGTCAGGTTTAAGAAGTGGGATTTCTGGCCTTATAAATGGGGTTGGGACCATTAGTTGTGTTGTGCAGAAGTCTGGTGGATACACAGCTGATAGTCCTACTGAATAGACTGTTAGAATTTGTATTATGGCAAGAACAAAGCAGCTAAGAAAAGAAAAACGAGTGGCCATCATTACTTTAAGAAATGAAGGTCAGTCAGTCCGAAAAATTGGGAAAACTTTGAAAGTGTCCCCAAGTGCAGTTGCAAAAACCATCAAACACTACAAAGAAACTGGCTCACATGAGGACCGCCCCAGGAAAGGAAGACCAAGAGTCACCTCTGCTTCTGAGGATAAGTTTATCAGAGTCACCAGCCTCAGAAATCGCAGGTTTACAGCAGCTCAGATTAGAGACCAGGTCAATACCACATAGAGTTCTAGCAGCAAACACATCTCTACAACAACTGTTAAGAGGAGACTTTGTGCAGCAGGCCTTCATTGTAAAATAGCTGCTAGGAAACCACTGCTAAGGACAGGCAACAAGCAGAAGAGACTTGTTTGGGCTAAAGAACACAAGGAATGGACAGTAGACCAGTGGAAATCTGTGCTTTGGTCTGATGAATCCAAATTTGAGATCTTTGGTTCCAAGCACTGTGTCTTTGTGCGACGCTGAAAAGGTGAACGGATGGACTCTACATGCCTGGTTCCCACCGTGAAGCATGGAGGAGGAGGTGTGATGGTGTGGGGGTGCTTTGCTGGTGACCCTGTTGGGGATTTATTCAAAATTGAAGGCATACTGAAGCAGCATGGCTACCACAGCATCTTGCAGCAGCATGCTGTTCCATCCGGTTTGCGTTTAGTTGAACCATCATTTATTTTTCAACAGGACAATGACCCCAAACACACCTCCAAGCTGTGTAAGGGCTATTTGACCAAGAAGGAGAGTGATGGGTGCTACGCCAGATGACCTGGCCTCCACAGTCACCAGACCTGAACCCAATCGAGATGGTTTGGGGTGAACTGGACAGCAGAGTGAAGGCAAAAGGGCCAACAAGTGCTAAGCTTCTCTGGGAACTCCTTCAAAATTGTTGGAAGACCATTTCCGGTGACTACCTATTGAAGCTCATCTAGAGAATGCCAAAAGTGTGCAAAGCAGTCATCAAACCAAAAGGTGGCTACTGTGAAGAACCTAGAACATAAGACATATTTTCAGTTGTTTCACACTTTTTTGTAAAGTGTAATGTATAATTCCACATGTGTTAATTCATAGTTTTGATGCCTTCAGTGTGAATGTACAATTTTCATAGTCATGAAAATACAGAAAAATCTTTGAATGAGAAGGTGTGTCCAAACTTTTGGTCTGTACGGTATCTTGTCAACTGGTGCGCAAGGAAGTAGTTCTTCAAGTGGATATTCATACTCTATGCATTATAGTCACAAATTGTGTGAAATTAAGTTAATCAATTGATATTAGAAAGTTTACTTATTATAAATGATAATATTCATGTCACTGACAATTTCAAAATCTGTGGATTATTAAGTTTAATGTACAGGATCAAGGTTGTTGATTTAGTAATAAGGTTTTAGTAAACTATGATAATTAGACAACTTTTAGTTGTTACATCTGAATCCATGCTAATTACTCAGGAAAAATATTCCATGCTGATCAGTGATCACGAAAAAACGAGAAAGACTCATCATCATCATCATGGAATTGCAGTGTCTGCGTGAAGGTGCAAGAAAACCTGACAATAAAAATGAGTAAAACCATTGAAGCACATAGAAGAAAAGTAAAGTTTTCTGTGCTAAGTGAATGTGAGTGGGAGAACATTAGACCAAAGAATGGGAAGCAGTTGATTGGAGACTGGTGCAACATGTTTAATGATAAAGTGAGAGAGTTTTGGCCACAGTGTGCATTGAAATTTTATCACAACCAGCTCAAGAAAACAGGATCCTGAAAGCGAAGGGCCCCATATTCTAATGTTAAAGCATGCTGCAAAGTTAATGATGGTCCATAGGAAAATGGAAGTGTGAGCAAAGAACCCAATCTCTTTCCACTGAAAGTGTCTGTTATTACAAATAAAAAGTGCACATATTCCAGTTCACGAAGAGATTCAGATGTTGTTCAGTCTCGGAACTTGTCAAAGTGTAAGAGAGAAGAAGCATCAAAATGTGCTACACTAGTTGGTAGTAGCCAAACTTACCAAGATCATGTGCATAAAGGAACGGAAGTGTCAATTGAAGCTGCCAATATAACAGACATTAAGAATCTTCATGTTTTTCAACAAGCAGCATATGAAGCAAAATTAAAGCAAAGATTATCTTCTAAATTGAAGACATTGAAGCCTCCAGAATGTAGAACAACAAAAATCAAAATCATGAAAGGGTCATTCCACATCAAGTGGACCAGTTTTAAAAATCGTCCCCACTCGACCTTCTCAGATTTTGTTGAAAATTTATAAGGATGTACATGTATGTTTGAAAAGAGGTTCTGTAAATTTTTAGGGCCAGATCTCAAATACATTGGGCACTGTTGACCTTTCACTGGAGGTTCCACCAAGCCTGCGGCTTCAGCTAAGAGGATTTTGCAAACTTTGGCACATAGCCATTAGAGTTCTATACTGGCTATGATGCTGAAATTTGGCATACTAGCTCAACTTTTGCTGCTAAACACGATAAAATTATTACCGGCTATGACACAACAATATTTCGGCTGCAATTTTGTGTCAAAGTAGCTTGTAAAACGCGTCGCATAAAATTTATGCCAAACTTTGCCCATATATAACTCAAGACCAAAAACCAATAGTAACTGGTGCTTTGCCCTGTACACCAAACATCTACATGACTTTGCATTGCTGCAATATCACGGTCAAACTATATGTATTTGTGGAAATATTCACACCCACATATGATGAAAAACTTAAAAAACCTGAATTTTACCTATTTTTAGGTCAAATTTCTCAAAAAGGGTACCCCTAAAATATATTAATTCTGATATTATTAGAAAGAGCACATTTTTCTCTACAAGGATCATTGTTGTTTTTTTTGGAGTCTCAGTTTAAGAAAAGAAAAATGCCACTGAACATGGTGTTATTTATTAATAAGCAATGAATGGTAACTGCACTATTCAAACCCTTGCGTTGGTCCATGGTGGTTATACCACAACCAATTCCCTAAGAATTGGTATTATAATCCTATTAAGAATTGTAATAATGCTGTCTTTCGAGAATTGGCAGCCCCATCTCCTAGGAGCCATGGCCGATAGCCGTGCACGGCCAGCCGCAGGCGGTCTCTTTATCGCAGGTTCAGGAGCCTGAGGGTGGGTGTCTTTGCCTAGGATCCCAAGCCTAATATTGGGTATCTTTTGTTGGTTCCCAAGCCATAATGTTCAGTCTAAGTGGTCTGGAATTGTTGCTGAATTTGCAACATAATCGGTTCAGAGAAGCTGTATTGTCGGCCCATTGCTGTTGCAGCTGGTGCTGGAATTATTGCAATGATTGACTGCTCGGGAATCCAGCATGTATCATTTCTCACAGGCCAGTGAAAGAAGCTAGCTGGTCCATGAGGATGCATAAAATTTATTAATGCATTTTCTAGCAAGATTGCTTCAATTGGAGGGCTTGAGCCGAAAGACATTGAGCAAACAAAAACAGCACAGTGCAAAATGTGTCTGGATTACAATCACCTTTTGGCAGATTTGAAGCAAAAGCTGCAGGTGTCTAGTCGGGCAGAAAAGGTCCAAATCTTGACATTGGCACCTAAAAGTTGGTCCATTAAGGCTATATCAGACGAATTTGGTGTCTCTGAACGAATGGTCAAACAAGCTCGAAAGCTTAAATGTGAACATGGGATCTTAGCCTTACCTACAATCAAGTGTGGCAAGAAAGTTTCTGAGGAAGTGAAGAAAAAGGTGCAGGCATTTTTTGAGGATGATGAATTCAGTCGAATGTGCCCTGGTAAAATGATTATGAATCAGTGCGAATAGCAGGAGAAAAAAAAGCAGATGCAAAAGCGACTATTACTGAGCAATATGAGGGAAATGTTTGTTGCCTATTGGGATCGGAATGGCCCTGAAATTGGATTTTCCAAGCTTTGTGAGCTTCGGCCAAAGTGGTGCGTAACCGTTGGATCTGCTGGAACACATTCCGTTTGTGTGTATACCATTCACCAAAATGTCAAACTAATGCTTGCAGCATGCCCAATCAATGATGACTACAAAGAGCTCATATGCAAAATGGTCTGTGGAATTGAATCCAAGGACTGTATGCTTGGCCGTTGTGATAAATGCCTGGGTCCTGAAGTTTTAAAAGAATTTCTAGTCAATGTGTTTGTCAACAGTGACCCTGAAGATATTATTGAGTTCAAACAATGGATTCACACTGATCGAGACACGCTTGATACCAAACAACTGACTATAGAAGATTTCATTGAAGAATTGGTTTTGAAAATTTCTAAACTTTGTAGCCATCACTACATCGCCAAGCATCAAAGTAGCTATTTGAAATCGTTGAAGGAAAATCTGAGACCTGGAGAGCTTGTGATCCTTATGGACTTTGCTGAAAATTACTCATTTATTGTTCAAGATGCCATTCAAGGTTTCCACTGGGAAAATAGTCAAGCTACAGTACACCCATTTGTAATTTACTTCAAGGAGTTAAATGGTGAAGCTGCGCAGAACATCAGCTTGTGCATAATCAGTGATTGCTCACGACATGACACAGTTGCAGTCCACACTTTCTTAACAGTAATTGTGGAGTATCTCAAGACTCATCTATGGGATTCGTCATATCCACTACTTCAGCGATGGATCTGCAGCTCAGTACAAAAATTTCAAAAATTTTCTCAACTTGTGCCACCACAATGCTGATTTCAATATCAGCGCTGAATGGAATTTTTTTGGTACCAGTCATGGAAAGTCGCCCTGTGATGGGATTGGAGGGACAGCAAAGACGTTGGCAGCTCGTGCCAGTCTTCAACGCCCAACTAAAAACCAAATACTGACCCCGGTGGATTTATTCAACTTTTGCAACGAGCAACTGCATGGAATCAAATTTTTTTTTTGTTCCAAAAGAAAAAAATTGACGAAATACGGGTAGCTCAAGAGGAAAGGTTCAAAGATGGACATAAAATTGCTGGAACAAGAGACAATCACCAGTTTGTGTCAATTGATGACAAAAAGATTTGCATTTCAAGGGTGTCAAATGACCCATCATCTTTCATTGCCCATGTAGATAGATCTGTCAGATCAGATATGCCTTTTGTGCCAATTGCAAACCTCCAGCCAGGGCAATACATTGCCTGCATTTACGATAGGAACTGGTGGATTGGAAATATTTCTGAAATTTCAGTCGACGACCATGATGCATTAATAAATTTTATGCATCCTCATGGACCAGCTAGCTTCTTTCACTGGCCTGTGAGAAATGATACATGCTGGATTCCCGAGCAGTCAATCATTGCAATAATTCCAGCACCAGCTGCAACAGCAATGGGCTGACAATACAGCTTCTCTGAACCGATATGTTGCAAATTCAGCAACAATTCCAGACAGGGTGGATTTGATTTAAATCAAACTGATTTAAATCACGATTTAAATCACGATTTAAATCACTAGTCAGTAAGGCTTGATTTAAATCAGTGATTTAAATCAAAGTTTCTACCAGACCGGTATATCTAATTTCATCATGTGCGATACGCCCCAGACCGGTGTATCTAATTTCATCATGCGCGATATGCCCCAGACCGGTGTATCTAATCCCATAATGCGATACACTACACTCAGCCCTGTATCTAGATACATGCAGTGTGTCATGTGCTGTGAATAATCCCAGTGTGTGATACTCTCCACGTATCTGTGCTCAGTTTATAATACAGCGAGCAGCATGAACTAACAGAATAGATGCTGCCGGTCGTCCTCAGTGACAGCCTACTTGTCAGTATCACTGGCAGTCCCCAACAAAATGGCTCCGCAATGGCTCCGCTCTGTGAGCCTAAACTACATCCTCTGTTATTACAAACACCTAGTAACGGAGGAGAGAAGTCACACGTGATCAGACCCCGCCTGCATTTACTACTGTCGCAATACGAGCTAGCAGTTTATATTTCAGCAGCTGCTCTGCCTAGTGTTTAAAAGTGGAAATACCAAACATTTTACAATTATTTTTCAGATTTTATTTCTCGGCCTGCTGCCATTATAAGGAAAGAATGTAATAAACCTCAGATCGTACACACAAACAGATCCAGACTTGTCTGTCTGTGGCTATGCTGCAGTATTGTGCTCAAAGTTTCACTTTCATTTTCTTGTCTGCTTGCCCTTCCTCCTCCTCACACTTAGATTCACATTCTTCTTGTGTTGTGCAGATCTATTCCACTCCAAACAATCAGAAACATATTGTCTAACTTCTTGGACTTGGCACTGAAGGGGTTGATTCTGTATTCATAGGTTTGTAGAACAATAGGATTAAGGTCTTTTTCTCAACTCTGTTCATGTTGTAACATTTTTGCCGTGAAGAAGAGGCTGGGACCTCTGCGGAGTCAAATTCAGTTTTGAGAACTGCGTAAATAAAGCGAGCGTCTGTGATAATATAGGAGAGAAACTGCCCACTAATCCTACAGAAACCTCTGGAAGGGGCATGGCATTGTGAATGTTACACATATACAGCCTTTATTCTACTGAGTTAAACAACTCAGCTTTATCTCCTGATGGAAGAACCTTTGGATGGTAAAATATTTTCCTCAAAAAGCAGTTTATTGAAAAAAAATCCGATTTAAATCAAAAAAAATCCGATTTAAATCAAAAAAATCTGATTTTTTTGATTTTTTTAAAAAAATCATTGATTTTTATCCACCCTGATTCCAGACCACTTAGACTGAACATTATGGCTTGGGAACCAACAAAAGATACCCAATATTAGGCTTGGGATCCTAGGCAAAGACACCCACCCTCAGGCTCCTGAACCTGCGATAAAGAGACCGCCCGCGGCTGGCCTTGCACAGCTATCGGCCATGGCTCCTAGGAGATGGAGCTGCCAATTCTCGAAAGACAGCATTATTACAATTCTTAATAGGATTATAATACCAATTCTTAGGGAATTGGTTGTGGTATAACCACCATGGACCAACGCAAGGGTTTGAATAGTGCAGTTACCATTCATTGCTTATTAATAAATAACACCATGTTCAGTGGCATTTTTCTTTTCTTAAACGGAGAGACTCCAAAAAAAACAACAATGATCCTTGTAGAGAAAAATGTGCTCTTTTAATGATATCAGAATTAATATATTTTAGGGGTACCCTTTTTGAGAAATTTGACCTAAAATAGGTAAAATTTGTTTTTTTTAAGGTTTTCATCATATGTGGGTGTGAATATTTCCACAAATACATATGGTTTGACCGTGATATTACAGCAATGCAAAGTCATGTAGATGTTTGGTGTACAGAGCAAAGCACCAGTTACTATTGGTTTTTGGTCTTGAGTTATATATGGGCAAAGTTTGGCATAAATTTTATGCGACGCGTTTTACAAGCTACTTTGACACAAAAATGCGGCCAAAATATTGTTTTGTCATAGCCGGTAATAATTTTATGTGTTTAGCAGCAAAAGTTGAGCTAGTATGCCAAATTTCAGCATCATAGCCAGTATAGAACTCTAATGGCTATGTGCCAAAGTTTGCAAAATCCTCTTAGCTGAAGCCGCAGGCTTGGTGGAACCTCCAGTGAAAGGTCAACAGTGCCCAATGTATTTGAGAACTGGCCCTAAAAATTTACAGAACCTCTTTTCAAACATACATGTACATCCTTATAAATTTTCAGCAAAATCGGAGAAGGTCGAGTGGGGACCACTGGTCCACTTGACATGGAATGACTCGAAAGTAAACTCCGTGCATACATTCAACTGAACCCAGGTAATCATTTATGTTAGCACTCTACAGTGAACAACAAATTCGGCTCTTCAAGGATTATGTAAACTTCCATGAACGGGTTTTATACTTTGATGCCACAGGTTCGCTTACAAAGAAGGTACACAGAAGAAAACGTCGTATTATGCGGCTGTGTTTAAGCATCCCAAGAAAGGTCAACCACCTTTACCATTAGCAGAGTTTTGGGCAGATGAACACAATGTGCCTGTTGTATGCTTCCTGGTGAGTTACTTATAAAGGCATATGCATGCCACCTGTTTTTAATTTATCACCATTTTGTGTGGTTACTGATCATAGTTGAGCCCTTCTACAATCTGTAAATTTGTCAATTAACCAATTGTCTTTCTGAGTACTTAGAGTTATGTTGGCAAATCATAAAGCAAAAATGTTGGAACCCACAGACAACATTGAGAGTAGAAGGGCCTAATGTCTCTCTAATATAGCACTTTAATACAAGCTAGTCCCTGATGAAATTGCTTGAAGGAAACACGTCGGCCACCTCTTTAGGGAAAGTGCAGGGCGTATTATGTTATAGGGCTAGTTGTGGACTGCCCTTGTTAGGGCAGGAGCTTGGGGGTCAGTCCATTGATAGCCCCTTAGGGAGTGACAGGGAATTGTCCTCCCGTTTGATGCATCAGGGATCCAGTGCAACATATGTGGTCTCTGGAAAAGGCTCCTGTTCCCTTCTCATATGAATGGTGAGATTGTTCCTTTTTTTTCTCTCTCATCAATCCTACATTAAGAATTATCGTGTGTTATATATGTGTTCCCGGTGTGACCTTATGATTTGTGGAGGTTGATTTATTATATATCCTCTCCAAATGGTTGTGCCTGGGTACGATAATTACCACCTGACTACTTAAGAGTGGTTTTATTTATCCTATATGAAGATGCTGTTTTCAGTTCTCAGTACTATAGGAGAGCTTAAACATCACTGACACAATTGTTAGCATTTTCTATTGTTTTTAGATTGGGTGACTTACACTATTTGCATTTTATGAACATATTAAAGGTTATGTTTTATGTTCACCTTTGCTTTATATTATTTTGATATGGTGAATTTTGTCTACCTACTGCTCTGGCCGACACTGGAGCTTTTTGCTTTTTCCTGGAACCCACAGACATGTTTAATTACAATCTGCTGTGCCCATGCAATGAAAGCAATGTGATCGTTTGTCACGTTTATGAATACATAAAGATGTGACACGTGGTGAAATATGCATTTGCACAAATGCAAGAATGTTCAAGCCTTCCTGCCATTGAAAAAATATTTTCAGACATAAGTACAATATGCTTAACCAAAATACAAGACACCTGAAACTTACACATGCATTCAGAATATACTCGGATTTCATCTTCAGGAAGAGATTGAATCAAGGAAACAGAGTCCCCTGCAGAATTACTGGAGGAAAGTGCTCGAAAACAACCCTTGTACAAGATTTACCCATTTGGAAGACACTTAGCACTCAAACTGAAGTATGAAGAGGAATCGGTTTCTGAAAACATCAATAATCCAAAAGCAAATAACCCACGTTACTGCCCTGAAGCTGTAGATTTGGTCTAGTATCACCTACCCTACATTCCACTGTGGACAGGAATCTTGTATCATTCAAACCTGATGATAAACTAAATCGTGAAAGCAACTGCCATGTTGAAAATTGGTTTAAGATATTGAAACATGATATAATTCAGAAAAGGTTATGGTACCAAGTAGGTGATTTTGTTCGACTGCTCCAAGTGAATATCAGATTGCATTAGGTTTTTAAGATTTAATTCTAAGTTGTCAACTGTTAAGAGCAAAAAACAACAAGCACGACATTCAAGTGAATCTTCAGAAGACCTAGTGTTATTACAAGAGGAATGGAACAAACGAAGCTCTCCACGAAAAAAAATCACCTATTACCGACAACAAGCCAAAAATCAAGACTACTTTCATGAATAAATAAGGCCACAAAACAGGAAATGGATTACCACACACGGGATATGAAGATCAATGTTAATTCAACAAATGAAAGTACAACGCACAAAACTCTCAAATCCAAAATTACTACATCCAATGTTACTGCTGCAGGAGGAAAGGAAGAAACCAGTGACCTGAAAAATTTCTCATTAATAAGGAACAAATACTTGAGCCTCAAAATTATTATCCATGGAACAAAATTACAAGAGTGGACATTTCAACTGTTGAGTCCCTACAGTCAAAACAATGGATATCTGATGAAATTATTAGTTCAGTAGTAAGTCAAATATCACTGAAAAGCAAAGGCCTGCTCAAGACACGTGGACTGCAATCAGATAATGATCGTTCAATCGCATTTGGGTGATATGATGGAGTTTTACAATTATTTCACAACACAGAATCTCAGTGGTGGTGCTGTTTATTCCTTATAATACATCACCTGAGACACGTGGGCTCCATTGGAAGCTACAGTAGGTGTAAAAGACTTCAATAAGAAGTTGGCATTTGTGTTTGACTCTCTCCATGGAAAACCTCAAGTCCCAGAATCTTTTTCTGACAGCTGCTGCTACTTATCTAAACCTAAAACATTGTCACCGTGGCTAATCGGGACATACCTCTAGCCGAATACACAACCAAACCAAAGGAGATAATGAGTCAAGTATCTGCCCCTGCGAAATTACTGGGGCCTAAATTGAGAATAAATGTATGGATAAAATATCACAATGAGAGGTATATTTAACAAAAAAAATATATCAATTTTATTAAAGCAATGTAGATATACAAATTGTGAGACTTATGGACAAAAATAAAGTGAGAACAAGATGTTAAAACACAGCTAATCAACTGTCAAAAAGATAAAAAATAGACAGGAATGAGAAGGAAAACACAAAACTATACCCTCCACACCGGCAACTATGCAGACATGGTGCTAGATCAAATATATATTGTATCATACAATTGCCCCAATGGAATATATTGCAAAATGATCACTTATTGGTGAACAAAGATGACCTCAGTTAAGTATAGGTATATAGACGTCAACAATATATGCCTTGCTGATATTATGTCTGCAATGTGTTTATATTATGGTGAAATCACCGATAAATAACACTAAAGACAGAATTCACTAAGCTATATGCAGGCAAAAATTATTGACCGTATAATACTTCAATAGAATGAAGTCACTTTGTCAAGTGTATTCAATTAAATATAAGTGTGCATATATCGGTAATGTTAAGCCAATATTGTGTCTATATCTATTATAGCGAAAACACCAATAGGTGACGCTACAGACAAAAAATCACTAGACTGTATGCAGGCAGTAACCTGCGATATAAGTCAATGAATAGTGTGCAGGCATAAACAATCAATCATATATGTAGGCTCAAACACCAGATCGTATATGGCTATATGTTGCCCCAACATTGATAGTTTCCATAATGAAATCACAGCTAAATGCAGTGCCGGAGCAAGCCATAACCATGAAGCATAATGACACACATATATTAGCCATTACCTTGTGCCATATTAGTCAGGGAGCATATGATGCCGGCAGGGAGGGAAGTGAAAGACAGCCCCGACGCGCGTTTCACCGCACTCGGCTTCGTCAGGAGGCGTGGTCTGTCCAAGGAAGTAGGGGTTTAAATACCTCTGTGTAAAATTGATGCACGAATCGGCGCTCAATCCCCCATGATGCGGAACATAGGCGACGCGGACGGCCGAAATGCGCCGCAGGGAATGGAGAGGAGGACCAAGGTCATCGCTCCCCATCCCCATAGCGACGCATCCAGCCCACCACGGCACCCACGGCCCACAGCGCATGCGTGGATAGCGTCTGCGTGCATGGAAGATAGATGGAATGTGCAAGCATCGTAGTGCAGATCTTTTGGGTAAGAGATAAAGATCAATATCGGCCAGATATATTAATAGCCGAGTGGAGAGCATGTGTAAATATATATACGTATATTGAATATTGATGATAATACATATAACCTGTAGTTTAAATACATAGCGCATCACTAAGTAAAGAGGTAAAGGTTATAATGAGCCCAAGGAACAAAGAGTGCCCCCGGATCATTATGGCAACTAGCATGAAAATACCGAAAAGAAATAGATTGCATATATTCTATATAGTATTACAAGAATGTCAATTTATAATAATAATAAAGGATCATAATCTATCATATATAGAAATAACAAAACTGTAACTAGTTATGGAGAAGTTGTTATATAAAATATAAATGTTAATGCCAATATTAACTAAGCAGTATTAATCATGATATCATCGTTTCTGCTTTCTTCTTTATATCTTCAAACAAATCATCATCCATAGTAAAGAAATAGAAGCCGCACGGAATCGATCCAAAACGTCAGTAGACATAGAAGGACTCTCTCCAGGTGTCCCAAACTGCACAGGTAAGTATTCCGATGACTTCATCGAGGAAAAATAGTGAGAATATTGTGGCAATATTTCCAAATTCAAACGCCATATAAATACGGAATAGCTGTATAATGATCAAAAATAAATGTTATAAAATTGATTACACAGTAAATATTAACCCCATGATGTAAGACAACCAATTTGCTACAGTCATACAAGATATAATATATATAGAGAGATTAAAAATACATAAAATTAGCGGACAGCACAAAATATTTACAAGAAGGATTTGAAACTGAGAGCTTCATTTAAACCGTTTGGTGCAAGGGAATCAATAATGACTATCCAGCGGGTTTCTTTCTGAAGTAATTTCTTCACATCACCTCCACGGATACCAATGTAGATGCGGTCAATACCGCATACAAAAAAGCCTTTTGGATTGCAGCCGTGTTTGTCAAAGAAATGTCTTGGAATTGTCTTTAATGTACTGGGATCCGTACATTTGATTGCATTTCTAATATCGCGAATATGTTCTTGTACACGCGTTTTAAGCGATCTAGTTGTCATTCCAATGTATATTAGGCTGCAAGGGCATTTGGCATAATATACGACTGATTCCGTATGACAGGTGATGTGATGAACAATCTATATGTTTTTTTTACCCGCTGCGTCATTGAATTCCTTGGTTCTAGGTATAAATGGACATGCGGAACAGTCTCCACATGGAAAACTACCCCATGGGGGACCTTTACTTGAACCAAAGAAATTGTTTTTAGGGGGTATATAATGACTGCTGCACAGAATGTCTTTTAGATTACGCGATCTACGCCAAGTGATGGAAGGATATGATTTTAATTGGCGTTTAAGATCTTTGTCTGTCAATAGAACCGACCAGTGTTTCCTCAAGGCTAAATTAATTTCGCGCCAGTTTGAATTAAATTTAGTGATGAATCTGGGACTAGAATCATCACATTTCCTCTTTGAAGATTGTGAAAGAAGGGTTAGTCTGTTGGAGTTCCGAGCCCTGGTATAGCCTTTAATAATGTCCCTATCGGGGCACCCTCTACTTTTAAAACGACGCGATAATTCTTTTGCTTGGGTCATGAAGGTGGCTTCTTTAGAGCAGATACGACGGGCTCTTAAAAATTGACCCACTGGAATAGAGCTTTTTAATTTAGGTAGATGAGAGGAAGTGAAATGTAACAGAGAGTTTGTCGCTGTCGACTTACGGAAAATGTCTGTCTCTATTTGTCCATCATTTGCTTTGGAAATAAGAATGTCAAGAAAGTCGATGGTAGTCTGGCTGTATTTCCAAGTTAATTTAATATTAAATTCATTATTGTTCAAGTGGCTAAGGAAGGATTCTAACTGGGACGTGGAGCCCTTCCAGATGAAAAATATATCGTCAATATATCTCAGCCAGGAGATGACAGAATCTTGCCCAGGCGTGTCAAGGACCGTATCCTCTCCCACAGCCCCAGGAACAAATTGGCATATGAAGGTGCACATGATGCGCCCATAGCCGTGCCCTGGAGCTGTAGGAAGGGGCGGTCCTTGAACACGAAATAATTATGAGTGAGTATGAAGTATAAGAGTCTATTGATAAACTCAATCAAATTAGGTTCCAAGTTAGTCATATTAAGAAAAAAAAGTTTGTAGCTCTCATCCCATGGCTGTGATCAATAGAAGTGTACAGGGACTCCACGTCACAAGTTACCAGCCACATGTCTTGTCCTGAAAAGATTAGATGGCTTATCTTTGGAACATCTGTAGTATCCATCACGAATGAGGGAAGTGTTTCTACAATTTTTTTGAGGTAAAAGTCAATGAATCTACAGGCTGGTTCACAAAGACCCCTATGCCAGAGACAATGGGTCTCCCAGGTGGGCAGAGGGGGTCCTTGTGAATTTTAGGAAGTAGATAGAAGGTGATTTCACCATAATATAAACACATCGCAGACATAATATCAGTAAGGCATATATTGTTGACGTCTATATACCTATACTTAACTGAGGTCATCTTTGTTCACCAATAAGTGATCATTTTGCAATATATTCCATTGGGGCAATTGTATGATACAATATATATTTGATCTAGCACCATGTCTGCATAGTTGCCGGTGTGGAGGGTATAGTTTTGTGTTTTCCTTCTCATTCCTGTCTATTTTTTATCTTTTTGACAGTTGATTAGCTGTGTTTTAACATCTTGTTCTCACTTAATTTTTGTCCATAAGTCTCACAATTTGTATATCTACATTGCTTTAATAAAATTGATATATTTTTTTTGTTAAATATACCTCTCATTGTGATATTTTATCCATACATTTATTCTCAATTTAGGCCCCAGTAATTTCGCAGGGGCAGATACTTGACTCATTATCTCCTTTGGTTTGGTTGTGTATTCGGCTAGAGGTATGTCCCGATTAGCCACGGTGACAATGTTTTAGGTTTAGATATTCTCCTCTTATATTATCTTGTCTATAGACCCTATTACAGGCTTCATGGACTTTAAGAAGCGGGACAAAACCTGGGTAACGCAACTTGGGTCGGTTTTTGGTGAGCAACAGCTTCCTGAGAAGGATACACTTGATTTAAAGGATTTGAAACTGAAAATTAGAGAGCTTATCAAAAAAAGAACTAAAACTTGGTGGAATAAGGCTGCATTGGAAAATTATTTACAAAAAGACATTATCCCCAGAGGATTACGTATTCAACTATTTCCCACCTTAGAAACAGAAGACCCTAGCTTTACTAATAGGTGGGAAGAAACTCTCACCAAGTGCTCCCGTACCCTTCTAGAATTACTGATAGGCACTGATAAAAGAACTCTTGAATCTCTCGAGAAAGAAATTGAGAATATTAAAACCAAAATTCAAGAGAAATTATCTAGTGACGACTTTAATAAATTCTATCTCTCTCTGGAAGAAGAGCTTTCCAAGTGGGAGCGTGAAATACAACATAATAAAACTAAAAAATGTTTACGTGATCTGGAAGATTATCAACAAAAGAAAGTCTATCGGTGGCGCAATAGAAAATTTCATAATCCAACTAGATCCCAATCGGTGTCTAGTTTATCATCAACCTCAGAGGGAACATGTGTCGAGCCTTTTTTAGGCAGAAGAGCTTCCGGAACCGGGGAAGGAAGTTCTCACACAAATCACTTTCAACATGCCCTTACGCCCGTGACCAAAAGGAAAAAACATACGTACAACATGAGAGACAAGAAAACAAAGATTCTAAAGGTAATCAATCTCTCACAACATATTCTATCTACACCACAAATTGAGGTTCTATCAAAAGGACTTTCATTTTCACCGGTGGAGGGATCTGATTTCTTTACTCTTTTTAAAGATCTTGGACTTTTTGCACGTAAACTCATGTTCAAAAAACATTTTTCTCCTAAACATGACGTAACACTGACTGAGGTGGAAGCACAGGCCTTAAGTGATTTAGAATCACTGGAAGCTGAGAGCTTACGCACAGGGGGTCTTCTTGTCCCAGTGCATCTGCACCGGCGGTCACAGCTTTTTCCCCCTTGTCTGCCTGTCCTCCAGTTGACATATTTGTCAAGCTGGTCAAAAAGGAATTTATGGACCTGGATTCCCATGTTAGACATGATAATCTTTCCTTTACAGCACGGCAAGCTATTAAGACGCTTCAGAGCCTGAAAGATATAGTGATTAAACGGGCGGACAAGGGGGGCAATGTAGTTGTCTGGCCGGTGCACATGTACGAGACAGAGGCCTTTAAACAACTTAACAAACGAGAATTCTATCGCAGACTAGACAACATACTACATGTTAAGTTTTAAAGAAGAATTGAAACATGTATTAGATGAAGGATGTGATAGTGATGCAATCACAAGCAAAATGAGAGATTCTCTATTGCCTGACTTCCCTGTTACGCCCACCTTCTATCTACTTCCTAAAATTCACAAGGACCCCCTCTGCCCACCTGGGAGACCCATTGTCTCCGGCATAGGGGGTCTTTGTGAACCAGCCTGTAGATTCATTGACTTTTACCTCAAAAAAATTGTAGAAACACTTCCCTCATTCGTGATGGATACTACAGATGTCCTGAAAAGATTAGATGGCTTATCTTTGGAACAAGACATGTGGCTGGTAACTTTGACGTGGAGTCCCTGTACACTTCTATGATCACAGCCATGGGATGAGAGCTACAAACTTTTTTTTATATGACTAACTTGGAACCTAATTTGATTGAGTTTATCAATAGACTCTTATACTTCATACACACTCATAATTATTTCGTGTTCAAGGACCGCCCCTTCCTACAGCTCCAGGGCACGGCTATGGGTGCATCATGTGCTCCTTCATATGCCAATTTGTTCCTGGGGCTGTGGGAGAGGGATACGGTCCTTGACACGCCTGGGCATGATTCTGTCATCTCCTGGCTGAGATATATTGACGAATATTTTTCATCTGGAGGGCTCCACTCCCAGTTAGAATCCTTCCTTAGCCACTTGAACAATAATGAATTTAATATTAAATTAACTTGGAAATACAGCCAGACTACCATCGACTTTCTTGACATTCTTATTTCCAAAGCAAATGATGGACAAATAGAGACAGACATTTTCCGTAAGTCGACAGCGACAAACTCTCTGTTACATTTCACTTCCTCTCATCTACCTAAATTAAAAAGCTCTATTCCAGTGGGTCAATTTTTAAGAGCCCGTCGTATCTGCTCTAAAGAAGCCACCTTCATGACCCAAGCAAAAGAATTATCGCGTCGTTTTAAAAGTAGAGGGTACCCCGATAGGGACATTATTAAAGGCTATACCAGGGCTCGGAACTCCAACAGACTAACCCTTCTTTCACAATCTTCAAAGAGGAAATGTGATGATTCTAGTCCCAGATTCATCACTAAATTTAATTCAAACTGGCGCGAAATTAATTTAGCCTTGAGGAAACACTGGTCGGTTCTATTGACAGACAAAGATCTTAAACGCCAATTAAAATCACATCCTTCCATCACTTGGCGTAGATCGCGTAATCTAAAAGACATTCTGTGCAGCAGTCATTATATACCCCTAAAAACAATTTCTTTGGTTCAAGTAAAGGTCCCCCATGGGGTAGTTTTCCATGTGGAGACTGTTCCGCATGTCCATTTATACCTAGAACCAAGGAATTGAATGACGCAGCGGGTAAAAAAAACATATAAGATTGTTCATCACATCACCTGTCATACGGAATCAGTCGTTTATTATGCCAAATGCCCTTGCAGCCTAATATACATTGGAATGACAACTAGATCGCTTAAAACGCGTGTACAAGAACATATTCGCGATATTAGAAATGCAATCAAATGTACGGATCCCAGTACATTAAAGACAATTCCAAGACATTTCTTTGACAAACACGGCTGCAATCCAAAAGGCTTTTTTGTATGCGGTATTGACCGCATCTACATTGGTATCCGTGGAGGTGATGTGATGAAGAAATTACTTCAGAAAGAAACCGCTGGATAGTCATTATTGATTCCCTTGCACCAAACGGTTTAAATGAAGCTCTCAGTTTCAAATCCTTCTTGTAAATATTTTGTGCTGTCCGCTAATTTTATGTATTTAACATTTATTTTGTTGATACATTATTAATCAGTTATTTCGCATTATTTTATTTTATATGGCGTTTGAATTTGGAAATATTGCCACAATATTCTCACTATTTTTCCTCGACGACAGTCATCGGAATAGTTACCTGTGCAGTTTGGGACACCTGGAGAGAGTCCTTCTATGTCTACTGACGTTTTGGATCGATTCCGTGCGGCTTCTATTTCTTTACTATGGATGATGATTTGTTTGAAGATATAAAGAAGAAAGCAGAAACGATGATATCATGATTAATACTGCTTAGTTAATATTGGCATTAACATTTATATTTTATATAACAACTTCTCCATAACTAGTTACAGTTTTGTTATTATTCTATATATGATAGATTATGATCCTTTATTATTATTATAAATTGACATTCTTGTAATAC
The DNA here is from genome assembly GCA_033576555.1 of Oophaga sylvatica. Taxonomy (NCBI): domain Eukaryota; kingdom Metazoa; phylum Chordata; class Amphibia; order Anura; family Dendrobatidae; genus Oophaga; species Oophaga sylvatica. The sequence goes on from JARQOD010000006.1 coordinate 448,062,742, forward strand.
TATATAGAATATATGCAATCTATTTCTTTTCGGTATTTTCATGCTAGTTGCCATAATGATCCGGGGGCACTCTTTGTTCCTTGGGCTCATTATAACCTTTACCTCTTTACTTAGTGATGCGCTATGTATTTAAACTACAGGTTATATGTATTATCATCAATATTCAATATACGTATATATATTTACACATGCTCTCCACTCGGCTATTAATATATCTGGCCGATATTGATCTTTATCTCTTACCCAAAAGATCTGCACTACGATGCTTGCACATTCCATCTATCTTCCATGCACGCAGACGCTATCCACGCATGCGCTGTGGGCCGTGGGTGCCGTGGTGGGCTGGATGCGTCGCTATGGGGATGGGGAGCGATGACCTTGGTCCTCCTCTCCATTCCCTGCGGCGCATTTCGGCCGTCCGCGTCGCCTATGTTCCGCATCATGGGGGATTGAGCGCCGATTCGTGCATCAATTTTACACAGAGGTATTTAAACCCCTACTTCCTTGGACAGACCACGCCTCCTGACGAAGCCGAGTGCGGTGAAACGCGCGTCGGGGCTGTCTTTCACTTCCCTCCCTGCCGGCATCATATGCTCCCTGACTAATATGGCACAAGGTAATGGCTAATATATGTGTTTCATTATGCTTCATGGTTATGGCTTGCTCCGGCACTGCATTTAGCTGTGATTTCATTATGGAAACTATCAATGTTGGGGCAACATATAGCCATATACGATCTGGTGTTTGAGCCTACATATATGATTGATTGTTTATGCCTGCACACTATTCATTGACTTATATCGCAGGTTACTGCCTGCATACAGTCTAGTGATTTTTTGTCTGTAGCGTCACCTATTGGTGTTTTCGCTATAATAGATATAGACACAATATTGGCTTAACATTACCGATATATGCACACTTATATTTAATTGAATACACTTGACAAAGTGACTTCATTCTATTGAAATATTATACGGTCAATAATTTTTGCCTGCATATAGCTTAGTGAATTCTGTCTTTAGTGTTATTTATCGGTGATTTCACCATAATATAAACACATTGCAGACATAATATCAGCAAGGCATATATTGTTGACGTCTATATACCTATACTTAACTGAGGTCATCTTTGTTCACCAATAAGTGATCATTTTTGCAATATATTCCATTGGGGCAATTGTATGATACAATATATATTTGATCTAGCACCATGTCTGCATAGTTGCCGGTGTGGAGGGTATAGTTTTGTGTTTTCCTTCTCATTCCTGTCTATTTTTTATCTTTTTGACAGTTGATTAGCTGTGTTTTAACATCTTGTTCTCACTTTATTTTTGTCCATAAGTCTCACAATTTGTATAAGCTGCTGCTACTTACCTGACTGACAGTTTACCATTTACTCCTGATGACTTGAAGTTTTTAAATGTCACTGACACAGATGTGCAAAGAAAAACATACGATTGTGGCCCGTTTGTCATTTGCACAGATTTCGCACTAGCAAACTGAAGGTTACAGCAACTCAGAATTTTCGCTTAAAAAAAAAAACAACACAACACAACACACGCCTGTGGGTTGCTGATTGGTATGACCAGTTTCTGATTCAGAAGAGAACACAACGTCAGCGTTAAAGTGTTACCAAGAAGACAACAAGTTACTGAAAAGTTACAGAAGCTGAGAGACTGCACATTTTCCATCTAAATCATATTTGTTGTTTCCATCGGCTATGGAGGTTTAAATGATTCCTGTAGTTGGAAACCATGCATTTCAAAGAAAAATGCATCTCAGTGTCCATGTGTAATCTGCCGGAATTGGTTTAGCTATTCTTGTGTGAAAGTCACCTCAACAGAAATTAAAGATATAAAGAACCATGAACGCCTACATGTGATATTAAAAGGGGAAAATCAACTAGATCAGTGGTTTCTAAAAAATATTCAAATGCTACTATGAAAAAAATCATTCGATACGGCCTTAAGATTAGACTCCGAAGAATACTTTCTTCACTTTATATAGTGACACAAAGTGTACCATTGAGCCAACAGTGTTTCACAAAATTTCATTAGTTAATTTAATGTTTTTTTTGGATTCAACATTTTGAAATTCCTTTCCTATAATCCATGATAATTAGGACTTGAATATCTTTCATTCTCTTTCAGGTAACAAGTCATGGGTTGTCACTTTCATATGTTAATGCTTAACTTTAAAGTAGAAAATGTACAAAAAAAATGTAGAAAAAAAATATATGTTAATGGTTGTTTACTAACACTAGCATAAGTTATTTTCATGTTAAGTCCTCCATCTTTTTTGTGGGATATGTGTTGAGGCAAATTTAGTATAAGTTTGAAAACCTCAAATTCACAGGAAAGAAAATAACAGAAATAAACTTTGGAATACATTTTTTTAATGTTTCAATTCAAAATTATACAGAGAATATTTAACATTGGCCAGCCACCCTTATCAAAATCAACCTACAGAACATTTGAGGTTTTCAAGTGTTAATCCCATTACTAACATCCCGCTCAAGACTAGTACCTTGACGTGGTGAGCAGGCTTTTTACTAAACTAATTATTATGAACGTCGTATTATCCCTAGAGGCTTGCGCGTTCAACTATATCCCTCATTTGATCTTGACAATGAGGTTTTGACTAAGATGGATGGAGGCAGCCACCACCTGCTCGCTTACTTTTATCCAAATTATCAATGAACACAATACCTCATCTTTAAAAATGCTGGATGATCAGATCTCCAAACTACAGGAGCAGATTAATAAAGAAATTCAGTCTGATAATCTTGAAAAATATCTAAAAGAAATTGATAGGGAATTCGAGAAATGCGAATCGGATCAGTGATGGAAAATTTAAAAAATTGTCCAGAGATTTAACAGATTATGAAACTAAAAGTATTTCGTTGGCAATATGCTAAAAGATCTAAGAAAGTTTCCATCTCTAGAAGTGAGTCATTTAGCTCAGTAATATCAGTGACTGAGAGCAATATGGCTGGAAGTGAAAATGAGGGCACTTCTCTCTGAGAATCTGGTAACAGGGCCAGAAGATGAAGGTTCTTTCAACCCCAACAACATAGGAGAGAAAGGAAATTTAAGCACGATAAGAGCAAGGTTATTAATCTCTCTACATATCCTCTCTCTGAATGTCAATTGCAGGTTCTTTAAAGGGGTTTAACCTTCTCCCCTTCTCATTCCCTAGACCCATTTCTAGTTACCAAAGATATTCACCTTTTTGCAAGAAAAATTATACTACGCAAACTGCACTTTAAAACTGATGACCATGGACTCTTCCCGACCACTGAGGAACAGGAGGCACTTCATATTTTGGAATCCCTCCTAGGAGAAAAACATGGCCCCTACAGAGGTCAGTAATTTTCCCAGTCAACTCTTTGGAAAGTCCAAGAAATTTCCATCTCTTGGTCTATGTCAGTCAGTGGATATTTTTACTAGACTAGTCACATCAAAAATAGATGAATTGTCCAAAAATAAAAAGCGGTCATATAACATGAGTCGAGAGGAAGATAGGGCCTTGAGGGAGTTGCAACAACTAAAAGATGTTGTATTCAAACCGGCCGTTAAGGGCGGAAATTTAGTTATTTGGCCCTCAACCTTATATGAAAAACAAGCTAACAAACTTCTCAATGAAAACAAGTGCTATAAAAAACTTCCGGCCAATCCTATTCCCATATTTCAAGCAGACCTGATACAGATTTTGGAAACCGCATTCCAGGAGAGCATCATCCCTAAAAGAATGCTGGACTATTTCAAAAACCTATCTCCCAGAATGCCAACATTGTATCTTGTTCCCAAGCTTCATAAGGACCCCCTTGACCCTCCGGGGAGACCCATAGCATCAGGGAATGGAGGCCTATGTGAACTGATCTGTGATACGGTAGATTTTTTTCTTAAAGCCCCTTGTGACTACCTTGCCCTCATATATAAGGGACACCACATCTGCCCTTCAGAGACTTGACAATGTCAACCTTACCAGTGATATGGTCATGGTGACGGCAGATGTAGAGTCCCTATATACATCTATTAGGCATAAAGATGGCATTGCAGGGGTCTCCTTATTTCTACATTCAAGCAATCATGAACCTGGTATGATAGACCTAGTACTGATACTATTGGAATTCATTTTGACACGCAATTGCTTCATGTTCAATAAACAAATATTTTTGCAATTACAAGGCACCGCCATGGGCGCTTCGTGCACCCCCTCTTACACCAATCTTTTTATGGGGGCTTGGGAAAAGGACATCTTTACATGTAATCCCGTGATAGGCATTGAGCAGGTCCACCAATGGATGAGATACATCGATGTATGGTTTGTGTGGGAGGGGAGCATTGAAGGCTTACAAATATTGATGACGAGTCTGAATGGGAATGACAAAAACATCAAATTAACATACCAATATGGCTGTTCCCTCGAATTTCTAGATATTAAAATTGATACTACAGCAAAAGGTGATTTAAACACAGATATGTACTGCAAACCTACGTCCACTAACTCCTTGCTAGATGCCTCTTCTTCCCATCCCCCTCCACCATAAAAGGGATTCCAGTAGGGCAATATTTACGAGCTTAACGCATTTGCTCAAACGATGACCTGTTTGAAAAACAGGCATCGGATTTACGACGTCGATTTTTGAACAGGGGGTATTCCAACCGCGCAATACAAAATGGATACCATTGGGCTAAGAATTCACCACGTGGTGAACTTCTATACAGTAATAAACCTATAAAAGAAAAATCGAACGATATCAGATTAATAACCACTTACAATAACCAATGGTCAGATCTGATAAAAATTATTCATAAAGCATTGGCCAGTACTGATATCTGACCCTATTTTAAAAAAAATGTCTCCCCGAAAGGCTATCCATAACGGCCAGGCGGTCCAAGAATCTTAAGGACCTGTTGGTAAAAAGCCATTATGAGCCATCCAAGAACAATGAAAACTCTAACTTGCTGTCTATCAAGGGTTCTTTCCATGTGGCCAATGTAAGGCCTGTAGTAACATGAAGAGCAAAACATTTACCAATGCCAAAAAAGATAGAACATATACAATTAGACATCATCTATCATGTTATTCAAAGGGAGTCATATTGTGCCGAGTGCCCCTGTGGTAAAATGTATGTAGGGTTAACCACCAGAGAATTACGGATTAGGACCAGGGAACACATACGTGATATAGATAGAGATGCAAGTGCTGAAGATCCATCGAGTCTCAAGACTCTCCCTAAGCATTTTTTTATTCACCATCGCAGCAACTCTAATCTATTGAAAATAAAGGGGATTGATCAAGTTTCCATGGGGGCTAGAGGTGGAGATCTAAGCAAGACCCTAGCCCAGATGGAGAGCAAATGGATCTTCAGATTGGGCACTCTCTCCCTATGGCCTCAATGAGAACTTTGGATTTAGTGCATTTTTATAAATTCATTGCTTTCATTATATTGCTCACAGTGGTATTTTTTAGTAATATGGGTAAAGGTTTTAGTATCTTTGAACCTAATTGTCTTCTCTCATTCAATCAGATATCCATCTACAATGTTTGTTATTGGAAGTTTTGATATATATTCCAGTTCAGAAATAATTATATAAGCCAATCACAAAGAATCCATGAAGAACGACATTGGCGGCCATACAAGAAACGCATATCAATATCAGCATCATAGGCGCAACTATGTTGTTTTTCACAGTCTGCAATCTCTCGTGACCATTATCTATGTAACATCCGGTAATGCATAAATATGCATATTTAATCAGTGTTTCCATAGGTTATGTATACAGACCTATTATGTTATGCACATTATCATTGTGAACTTTAATCATTGATAAATAATGCATTAATTGAATACCGATTTAATACTAAGTTCATGAGCTATGGACATTGATTTATTACTATTGAGAGTTACAATTATCAACAATATTGCATACTTATAAGTATTTTTGCATCTATGCTCCCAGATATTTACTGGCTGTTAATATGATTTTTTTACTGACGACATGGGTAATATATATATATATATATATATAATATATATATATATATAATATATATATATATATATATATAATATTTTTTTTTTTCAGGTGTTTTACTTGTATGTTGCATTTAATACTGAAGTTCTCTTATACTATGGACATTGTAATATATGTATATCTATATACATACTCATGGATGCAGTTATACACATGCATCTTTAAACTTATGGTTAGATCAAGTTTGACTTCTTTATATCGCCGTTATTTATATTGGCAATCTATATATATGGTGAATGTCTTTCTCCATGGGGATTAATATTGTGCCTCCATATATGGTGATACCCCACATTTAGTGAACCTCGTAATTGCCCTTTAAGCCATTGTCCGGCTGGTGCGCGCTGTACATTCGGCGATGTCCAGGGTCTACACCCTCCAGTCATATGGTGTGCTGACACACCGTCATCAGTGACGACGCTGTTTCTCTGTGCCCCGCCCACCGGAGGCGGATGACCCCATATTTGGACATGCGCATAATGACCAGTGCGCCGCAACGGCATCAGGACACTAGTCCTATGGGGACTAATCACTATGGAGGCTGGTCACCATGGGCGCATGTGATTGGTCGAATATGCAACTAGGTTGTGTGTTAGCATAAGTAGAAATGTGTAGCCAAAGGGTGATTACACACCCATGATAGTCAGCATGAAAAAAGCAAAGAGCAAATACCTGCTCCAAACAAGCATATAAACCAGATCTGTGACGCTGATACGCCTATTGGAATTCCTCTGACTGACTCTCGGTCTGATTGTATTTACCTGCTATATGACTATTGGTTGCTATCAGATTCCAATATTATTCTCTTCTATGTGCCACTCATTTATTTTCTTATATTCTATGCGGTATTACCGACACAGTATACTGAATCCATTCTAGCGGTGGTGCGCATGCGTTCGTGTGTCACGCACTCCCGACATGCCGCCGGGCGTCACACCAGATGCTCTGGCTGCATGGCACAGGACCTGGAAGACGCACTGCACATGCGCCAAGATGCACTGCGCTGATTGGCTCTTCAGCAGCATGTGACTGCTGACTTGTAGCTTAAGGTGGTCCTTGTCTGCTACTCCCATGTACCGTCCCTTGAGAAAGTGGGTTTTAGCCCACGAAACGTGCGTCGGGACCGGACAGCTGCACTTGTGCTGGGGGTACCTTGTCCCATATACCTGGGTAAGATCCATGTGGCCATTTATGCGGTTATTCATTTGCTTTTGCATCTATGTCTTGTTTTACGATCTCTGACCTCATTATATCCAGTGGGGGATGGCGATGTTTACTGGTATTACTAGAACTTCTCTATAACATTGTCTTACAGCAAAGGGAGAGGTATTTACTTGGCATGCATTGTGCCTATATATTCAGGCATCTCCTAACTGATTTTTTTGTAGCTCCCCTCGCTGTTTATTGGCACTACTAGCACTTTATTAAAACATTTATGCACAGCAAAGAGAGAGGTGTTAACTGGGCATGCATTGTGCCTATATATTCAGGCATATATACCTTATTGATTTTTCTGCAGGTCCCCTTGTTGTTTTTCTTGCCTTTTCATCACTCTCCTCCAGTTGGATGAGCCATCCATGTTACTTCATATTGGTTATATGGGCAATTTGTCTCATAAAACTATTATTCTCATAAACACTTTTTTCTGTGCCCACTAATCTCATTGTGGGTATGGTTTGGCTCGGGTCTGGATATATGCGGGGTCCTATATACTGTGATTTGCAATGCATTTGATGTAATTTCTGCTGCCACCTGTGTTATATGTCCTTTATGACTTATGTACAGATACAAAATCTTTTATTCAATAACAATGTGTATTTTCGGTAACCTATACGCTCCTTTTTTCTCCTGGTTTATAAGCTTGTTCGGAGCAGGTATTTGCTCTTTGCTTTTTTCATGCTGACTATCATGGGTGTGTAATCACCCTCTGGTCCAATATGCAACTAGGTTGTGTGTTAGCATTAATTGTTTGTGTTTTTCACAGTTTTTCCTAGTAATCCAATGGATTTCTGGGCACGTGATAAAACGTGGCGTGACCAGATTAACGATACATTTCAGGACAATACTGGAGGTGGTAGTGATGGATCGTGCAAAAATGTACAGGAGGTGGCAAACCAGTTCAAGGAACTATTGAGAAAACGTACCAGGATATGGTGGAACCAATAATTTCTTACCAAATACATAGAAATGGAACTAGTCCCTAGAGCACTACGTATCCAGGTTTTTCCATCTTTTCCTATACAAGATGATACATTTATTGAGAAATGGGAGTCTTTAGCTAACACCTGTTCTATAGGTTTCATGGAGCTACTTCGAGACATGAATCAAAAGTCTCTGACATCTCTTGAGCTAGAAATGGAGAACTTGCAGGTCACCCTTAGAAAAGACATGAGTAGTGATACTCTTAAAAGGTTTAACGATGAGATGGACACTGAGTCCCAGAAATGGGCACTTGAAATTCAAACCAACAAGTCAAAAAAATTTAGACGTGATGTCCAAGATAAACAAACTTCTACAATGTATAGATGGCGCAATAATACAGAGCGCTCCAGGTCACGTTTTCACTACTCATCATATTCACATTCGAGATCCTCATCTAGGAGACCTAACCACTCGAACAAGGGGGAGAATAATGCTAAGACATCTTCCAATAATACCACATTTGCGTCTGAGCCCTCGACTCGCCAAACGACTCGTAATAAAAATCGGGGGAGTACTCCACGCCATCTGGTGTACAAGGTGGATTGCAGGTACTTAACCTCTCAGCTCATGTGTTGTCGGATATACAGCTGCAGGTCCTTAGTAAGGGTTTGATATTTTCACCCACTAACTCTTGATAACTTTACAGCTTTAAAGGACCTGCAGTTGTTTTCCCGCAAACTTTTGCTGAGGAAACTACACAATAAACAACATTGTGGTGATGACTTGAGTGACACAGGAGTGAGGCATTACGTAACTTGGAGGAGCTTCTTGATGAGCAGGTGAGCCATCCACGTAAACGGTTTCCACCCTGCATCATACCCAAGTCAGCGAGGTTTCCCCCCTTGTCCCTATGCCCAGCAATCGACATTTTCACTAAATTAGTGTCTCATGATTTAAAAAAAAACTTTCAACCAAGCGAAAGTTTGATAACTTGACTCAAAGAGAGACAAGCACTGGCACAATTACAGTCACTTGACGATGTGGTGATTAAAGCTGCGGACAAGGGGGGGAAACATCGTGATTTGGCCTCAAGAAAAATATGTAAATGAGGCACTTAGACAGTTAAGGGATGGCAGTACATATCAGAGATTATCTTATAATCCCACGCTTCCTTCTTGGCAGAACTGGAGGTCATTCTGTTTACGACCCTTGAAGAGGGCATCATCACCAGGGAGGTCTACAATGGCCTATTGGTCAAGACACCTAGAATCCCAACTTTTTATTTGTTACCTAAAATCCACAAGGATGCCCTTGACCCTCCTGGGCGCCCTATTGTGTCCGGGATTGGGAGTTTGAATGATCCAGTGTGTAAATTTATAGATTACTACCTGAAACCCATTGTGACTACACTACCTTCACACATACGTGACACTGCGGACACCCTGGCTAGGGTCGATGGCATCCTTGTGGATCAGAAGACTTGGCTGGTTACAGCCGATGTAGAGAGCCTATACACATGTATAGACCATTTTCAGGGCCTGGATGCGGTGCGCCTCTTCCTTGGGTTCTCCGACCTGGACAGCACTTAGTGCAAAGCTCAAGTATCAGTTCGCACAATGTCCTGTCCCACAATTACTTTGTATTCAAGGATGTTTTTACCATCAGATGCGTGGCACGGGCCATGGGCACGGCCTGTGCACCTTCGTACGCAAACCTCTTTCTTGGTTCATGGGAGAGGTTTGTTTTTGGTGACGAGGGCTTGCGGGCCTCCAAACTGTGCTGGTATCGCTACATTGATGATGTTATCTTTTTGTGGGACGGGACGGTGCATCAGCTCGAGGATTTCATGGCAGAGCTCAACCACAATCCTTATAACATTCGATTGACCTACAAATATGATCGCAAGAAAATTGATTTCCTAGACATTACTCTGGATGTTGACCCCAGTGGCCACATCCAGACTGATGTATATAGGAAACCTACCTCTGTCAATTCACTTATTCATGCTACATCAGCGCACAATCCATCTACTATTAGGGCTGTCCCGGTTGGGCAGTTCCTAAGGGTGAGGCGCATCTGTTCATTCGAGGCGAGATTTGAAGCACAAGCTCAAGATCTTAAAAAACGTTTCTTAGCACGCGAATACAGCAATAGGTGTATCAAATGTGCTCGAAAAAAACCCCGAGGAGATTTACTCCATCCAAACAAACAGGTAGAGTAATGAAACTGATACATCAATCAGATATATCTCTACGTACAATCACGAGTGGGAACATATGCGATGTCTTGAATAAACATTGGACTATTTTGAGTACTGAGGCTGCACTGGGGATCGAGGTGGGGGAATTTTCCACAGATGACAGCTCGACGTGCAAATAATTTGGGTGACCTGCTTGTTCGAAGCCATTTCTCCATGAAACCTAGTAACCCTTTCGGGTCAAGGGGACCAACTCCTGGCTCTTTTCCATGTGGTCATTGCGTTGCCTGCGCGAATGTCCTGCGCTGCTCCACCTTTCGGTCCTCTGGTGGTGAAAAAGAATACAACAGTCGACATCGTATTTCCTGTGGGAGCACCCATGTTATTTACTACGCTACATGCAGTTGCTCTAAAATTTGTCGGTCTCACCACCAGGGAGCTACGCGTGAGGGTACTGGAGCATGTGCGGGACATTTGCGCGGCCAAGTCGGCAAGAGATCAATCTGATTTAAAAACCATCCCACGCCATTTTCTGAAGAACCATGATGGCAACGCGGCTACTTTTATGGATAGAGGCATTGATATTCTCCATTTGGGTGTTTGGGGTGGAAATTATAAGAAGATTTTGGCTCAGATGGAAACCAGGTGGATTGCCAAATTAGACACCCTAACACCTAAAGGTTTGAATGAATCTATGTCCTTCGCCCCATTTCTTTAGTATCATAATTTCCTTTAGTGGTAGTTTTCCTCTTTGTTTCCTTTGTTCTGGTTATATGCCCCTCACATTGTGCAGCATGTCCGTGTTTTTAATTTTGTTTTTATTTTTATTGATCTTGTTGCTTTTAATTTTTATTTTAGTCTATGTGATTATGAATGTATGGACACTACCCATCAAGATCAGTTTTGGACGAACCTTCTTCAAAAAATACCTGATGCTGTGAACATCCCATTGAAATATGGAACAGATCTGTGACGCTGATACGCCTATTGGAATTCCTCTGACTGACTCTCAGTCTGATATTGTATTTACCTGCTATATGACTATTGGTTGCTATCAGATTCCAATATTATTCTCTTCTATGTGCCACTCATTTATTTTCTTATATTCTATGCGGTATTACCGACACAGTATACTGAATCCATTCTAGCGGTGGTGCGCATGCGTTCGTGTGTCACCCACTCCCGACATGCCGCCGGGCGTCACACCAGATGCTCTGGCTGCATGGCAGAGGACCTGGGAGACGCACTGCACATGCGCCAAGATGCACTGCGCTGATTGGCTCTTCAGCAGCATGTGACTGCTGACTTGTAGCTTAAGAAGGTCCTTGTCTGCTACTCCCATGTACCGTCCCTTGAGAAAGTGGGTTTTAGCCCACGAAACGTGCGTCGGGACCGGACAGCTGCACTTGTGCTGGGGGTACCTTGTCCCATATACCTGGGTAAGATCCATGTGGCCATTTATGCGGTTATTCATTTGCTTTTGCATCTATGTCATGTTTTACGATCTCTGACCTCATTATATCCAGTGGGGGGTGGCTAGGTTTGTTGGCATCACTAGCACTTTTCTAAAACATTGGCTTACAGCAAAGGGAGAGGTATTTACTTGGCATGCATTGTGCCTATATATTCAGGCATCACCTAACTAAAAAAAATTTTTGTAGCTTCCTTTCTTATTTATTGGCACTACTAGCACTTTATTAAAACATTTGCGCATAGCAAAGGGAGGTGTTAACTGGGCATGCATTGTGCTTAGATATTTAGGCATATATACCTTATTGATTTTTCTGCAGGTCCCCTCGTTGTTTTTCTTGCTTTTTCATCTCTCCCCTCCATTTGGATGAGCCATCCATGTTACTTCATATTGGTTATATGGGCAATTTGTCTCATAAAACTTATTCTCAAACAATTTTTTCTGTGCCCACTAATCTCATTGTGGGTATGGTTTGGCTCGGGTCTGGATATATGCGGGGTCCTATATACTGTGATTTGCAATGCATTTGATGTAATTTCTGCTGCCACCTGTGTTATATGTCCTTTATGACTTATGTACAGATACACATTGTTATTGAATAAAGGATTTTGTATTTTCGGTAACCTATACGCTCCTTTTTTCTCCTGGTTTATATACATTTCTACTTATGCTCACATGATCCATCATCCCATACACGCCCCCTGAGGAAGTAGCAATGAAACGTGCGTTAGGGTGGGGAAACGCCAACAGCACTAGCAGCGGTTCATTTGCTATACACCACAGCGATACAGGTAATCATGCTGTGATCCCTTTATTATCACTTTAATACAGCCTTATGCTTGCCACTCTACATATTTGATGCATAGATAGGCAAACAAACTATGCCAATATTATGTGCACTAGTTATCAAGAAAAGCCACTTTCACGAATTTAAATGAAATCCATATGCCATATTAAAATTAATGCTGCTAGCACTGAATGTACTTTATACTTTGAGTACATACTTATACATTAGGTGGCATATAATTATTCATACGTGTTCCTCTGTGCACTGTGACAGCAGACAAATGCATTAAATTCATTTGATTACAGATAGGCATTTGTACCTGGCTGTGTTAATTTTCACATTTAATTGCAATCATATGCAGATGTGTTATGTTTAGGTAGCTGAGGAGAAATAGCAAAAACGTTAATACACCAGAGAGGCTGGAATCCACCGGATTTCAGTACCCCGACCAACCACCACAACTAAAGGCAGCCGTGGAGCGTTCCTACATTGATCCTAGACGCCTCGTCACAGCCTGAGAGATAACTACACCTAAAGGCAGAAAGATGAAAGCTATCTGCCCCGGAGCAGATCCCCAAAGAAAATAGGAAGTCCCCAAACATGTAATGGCTGTTAGACAAGAAGATAGCACGGACACAGACAGAAAATAGAACGAGCAAACGCTGGGGCCCAATCTGTCTAGACAGAAAAGTACAGGAAAAAATACTGACTGCAACCCAAAAAACCCTAAAAAATACCAACACTTCTGATTGCAAAAACACCTGAGATCACACGATCTTTAGCACCTAAATCAGTTCTCTGGTGTAACAAAACTAAGCCGCAGCCACTGAAAAAACAGGAAAAAGCAAATGAACAAATAACAGTGGCTCCAGATAAACTGAGAGGAGCACAAGCCCCAGGAACGGACCCGGCTGACCTCCACAAAAGTGCAGAAAACTATGCAAAAGGCAAACACAAAAAGAAAAGCAGAAAATATCTTATCTGAAAGCAGCAGATGCAGGCAAGACTCCAGCAAACTTCCAAATGAACCAGGAACCACAATTGAGACAAGAACAATTGATCACAGGCGACCATCATGGGAGGGAACCTCCCTTATATCAGTCCAGTCAGTGATCTCAGATTGCCATTCCTCGCTGGAAGGTTCAGTACTGTCTGTAACCACCAGAGGGAGCCTCTGCTCAGAAACCATCTCTAGCGCATTCACAACACAGATGGGTCACACCTATTAGCAAGTGGATATCCCTGTATCGCTGGGACTATAAATGGTATTCATTCATCCGCTTCATAATTTGTATATGAACATTCTAATGAGTGTTGTGGCAGGTTTTCCCATTAAGTTGAGGCACCTAACTTATCACTTTTTGTCAATTGGTTCTTTGATGTTTTAATGTTTTTTTTCAATAAAGACTTTTTAAACGTACCCAATTGCACAAATTGTTCTTTATTGCTTTAGATTATACTGTTTCTGGAGCATATATGTTGATTTTTTACTAAACTAATCACTTTAACTCCCAAACTGATTGCATAGTTTACTGACAAGGTATAAAACATTTTGAAAACACACCTAATACGTTAACGACATTTTACCATGTTTATTTTCACACATGGAAATCAGTGATTTTGCCTTTTCGCTTCTGAACTATACAGAGTTCTGTTTTTTTTATTTCAGATTATGTGCAGGACTTGAACATGTTTCATTTGACTACTTGTGGTCCAAGGTACGTTGAATCTGTGAACAATTAATGTCTTCCTGGATGTAGTTCACCACATTCTGGCCATGATGTACATTGTGATAGTCCTAGCAAGTTACTGGTGAAACTCTTCCAAGTTCCCATTAATGTTCAGAAATAAGCAATTTACATGAATAATTTCTTATACATAGAGTGGATATTGTTTGGGTAAATTTTGTTCAGGACTTTGAGATGTTTATTTTGACCACTTGTTATTATGACCACTATTCATATTCAAATTTTGTATTTACAGGTATATGTTTGCACAAAAGAATAAGTCAATATTATTTACATTTGCTGCATAAATAATGACATATTAATTCAATAGTAGAAAACTTAGAATTGAATATTCAGCAAGTTTTGAAAGTAGTTTACTTAAATATTCGCCATTTAAGTTTATTACCTGGCCATAGTGAGGATCCTATTAATGTATAAGTAAATAAAATTATTTTTTGAGTTTAACAGTTAAAGTTGTTAGATAACTGTCCTTATAGTATCAAAAAAACAAATTAATTCATAATCTCATTTTAAAACCAAACCACGGTCGAACTAGCTTAAAAATCTAATAAACTACGAACTGCAGACTAACTTGAGTCCGGTTAAAGAGGTAAATGAATATAAAGAAAATAAAATGCTGATATATTATTATCTTAGTGGTTAGCAGGGTAGCGCCGTGTCACCCACCCCAACGCACGTTTCGAAAGCTCTTCTTCCGGGGGGGTGTGAATATATCTGAATATCTCCCCCCATCCCGAGTACTGTAAATCCTCCCACCTGTGATGGATATAGCTCCCAGTGATTATGTGACCCCACAAGTGATGTAAATTCCGCCCTGGGACATATACCCTCAGTGCTGTGTGTACTTCTTAGTGATGTATATAGCCCCTCAGTGATGTCTATTCCCCCAGCCTCCCGGTGATATGTCCCAGCATCTCCTGTGATGTATATGTCCCCCAGCCCCTCACGTAATTTATATAAACCCAGAGTCTGTGATGCATATACAGCAGTGTCAATGTTTCCTATGTGATGTATATACAGCAGTCACAGCTTCTATGTGATGTATATGACTTGTGACAAAAAGTTGACTGCTCTCCTGGCTGACACAAACCTAGAAAAGCAGCTGTGAGAAGCAACATGATCAGTATCACTGAACATCACAGCTGCACCAAAGAGAATTAACTCCAGCCGTCACATTAAGGGTGAGTTACTGTGATTGTTTGACTAAATATACCAGGGTAATTTTCTAGATTTATTATGGACATATGCACATTTTGGTCCTATTGCAGCACATAACACTTTATCCATTTGGAATGCTCACTAGAGAGTGAGGCGACAATTCCTAAGAATGGTATAAAGGTTTTGACACAGTAAGAGTCACAGTTTGGTTTGCTTATTCATCTGCTGTATGCATATTGATAGACCTCTATAGCACTTTAACCATCAGGAACGCTCACTGTTTAGTGTGTCGATTGTATCCATGAATGGTTATAGATGCTTCTTTAGTGGAGTTTAACTGGGTTATTCCATATTACTCAAACTGTCCTTACATGTCCAAGACCAATCAATTTATTGGTCAGGTTATTTGTACAATATATCTTGCTATATAGCATTGCAGCGTCTATCTATTTTTGTGATGTTTCTTTGCAAGTTGGACAATCAAATTGTGCTTTATTAGTACTCATTCTCTTTGGTATTGGTGTTAGTAATGAGTCATTTGAGGTCCTTTTACCCCTTCAAATTCTGATGGTCAGTGGGTAATTTTAACTTGTTGTCAGTTTTTGTTTATGTGGTTTTGGTCACTTCACTTTACACTGTGGTTAGTTATTTTTGTCCCCCCTTTTAAAGATTAATAAAGGTTAAGTTTTATCCACATGCTTAATTTCTAATTTTCTAGGTGATCATTTTTGTGTGGCCCCCCGAATGATGTTGAATTTTGCAAATGGCCCCAGCTGGAAAAAGGTTCCCCAGCCCTGATCTAGAGTGCTAAAATGAATACATTTGCAAGAATTCATGTTTTGTTTCTTTCAGATTTTAAAAAAGATCAGCAAATTCTTCCCAATCTTCAAGGGAGAATACAAAAGATGGTAAGACTCCAGACGCAACCTGACCTCTAACGACTGCTTCAGGAAGAGGAGGACTCCGTGTGGTCATTTACTGGGAAATTTCTCTAATGGACATTGCGGGTTTTTCACATAGATAAGGGGATGCATCATTTTGTGAGACATTACAAATGGTGGAAATCATGAAAAATGAAACTGGTGCATGGGGTAAGCTACATTGGTAACATTTCACCAATTGTTTTATTTTAAGCCTCAAACATGTCATGTGTCACGGGTTTACCACGACAGAAGATCCAGAAGACCGCAGCATCTGATTTCTCCTACTCTTGAACTGATTAGAAGAACTTCACCTTCATATTAAATGTAAATTTGGGCAGTGCAGGGGTTAATCTGCTCAGTTGAGAGCTCTTGGAAGCTTTCCTGCATTAAGGATCTCAGCTGTGCACTGTTAGCCACTCCCATTTCCTATATAATCTGGGCCCTGGCTAGCACTCCTTGTCAGAGATAGCTTATGGCTGGAGGTGGCTGCATGGCTGGAGGTGGCTGTTGGTTATTATTGGAAAATGCAGTTGGTGGATTTATCTGTGATTGTTGCTAGGTTTTGAAAGGGTGATAATTCCCTTTCTTCTCCTTTGGTTTAACTCCATCCTTCACTCCCCAATGCACGCCTCTTTTGTGTGTGAGCATATTTGTATATTTGGTATTTTCCATTACCCCTGTTCGTATTACCCTATTAGTCTGGTTGGTGTACTAAGGTACACTACTACCCCCCCTCTTCCCTGGGTGAGAGATGGGTACAGACTGAGGGTGGATTCAGGAGCTAAGGCAAGGTACGTGGCCCCGGCTTCTAGACTATGAGAAGCAGTCCGGGAACAGGGAGAGACAGGGTGCCCCCAGCATTAAGGACAGGGAAGGAGCCCCTGGTCCCAGAACACCCAACAGAGCCGTGAAATCATGTTTCCAATACAAGATCTAACAAAATTGGTGCATTTAACTATTGTCTTTTAGACCAGATATTACTTTCTGGACACTTTTCAACTCTAATGCAAAAAAAGTAATTCTAACCTAATTACTTTCATACACGACAGGTTGTACTTAATAAACCTCATCGCATACATTTCTTTAAAAAAATGAGGCAGGACTTTCTTCATCTCACTAGATGTTAAGCTCATCGTAACAATTTGAGCTCGAATCTCACTGGTTAATTTTTGGCATCTTACTACATTATATATTATAGAATTTGACATTTTATAAGGCATCACTTTGCTACATACGTTTCTGAAAAGCCATTTTTCATTCCTAATTTTAGTCCAGCCTAAATACCCTATATACAATGTCAAAGATACTGGACATTTGTAAATTCATTTCTAAGGATATTTTCTACCATCACTGCAGTCATCCCACACTCCATGCCCTGGAGCAGCCTTCACATATACCCTACAGCCATCCTTCTCACAATACAAAGTTATTAGAACAATCATCTCTTCTCTATGACCCCTATATACAGTAGTGACATTAAATTGTCAAAATTAGACTTTTATTTGAACCATTGTCTGAATTTATTTCATCTTTATTTCAGGTGCTCATCAATCCACACAAGCCTAAAGACAAAGGAGACGTGTGGACAATGGAGGAGAGTCAGATTCCACCAGAGGCCATAAACTTCATGACAGCAGCCACCAGACAGGATATCTACTACCTTGACCTAGCTCCCTTCATTATTCATGGACATCCCTACAGGCCTTTAAATGACAATCATCCTCATCCAAATGACAGATCCTCATCAGACCAGAAACTGCATGGTCTTTCCCAGATATTCTATTGAACTTCCTACATCTTAGTCAAGCTATGTTCTGGGACAGTGGATGCGAGTCGGATTCCTCCTGAGGCCATGAAGCTTCAGAACACATCCTGTCTAGCGAAAGCCATCTACCTGCATGACCTGGTCCCATTATTCATGGACATCCCAACAGGTCTACGGAATCTCATCTAAAATGACCCATTTCTGCAGTTCCAGACCCCTCCAGCATCGTTCCCATATCTTATTCAAAATGCATTGCCCCTCCCAGTATACACCTGCTTGTGCTTTACCCAACTAACTGTTTATCACCATCTTACGCCAATCACTCCTTTCCATCTTTCCCTAAACACTAAAACCTCTTACAACCACAGTTACATCTACCCTGGATGTCACCCTATTGTAAATTTTCAACCCAACAAAACAGTGTTTGACATCCCAGGATGCTCCACACACACTGGGAACCTGCCCCAACTATACCCATACAGGAAGCACCAAGGACACTTCAAGCTTCCCCTCGTAAACGCAGTGGCACTGCACGTTGTGGCAGACAGGCAAGCACTCGCTCTTCATTATTACGGGTAAGCAGCAATCACCCCTTTCTTCTACATGCTATGCACCCCAACTATGATGATAGATACACAATCTAATTTGTAGAACGTTGTGAATACCATGTAGGCAAAACACGATTAGTTACAATACTATATACTGCACTTTGACTGAACACACATGTAAGTGGTAAATCATGCAATAGATAATGCAGGAATTGCTGTTGTCCTTTATGGTAGATATTTAACATTGTTGCTGGGATTGCTTGTGTTGGCTTATACTAACCTGTTAGGCATCGGGCGACGGCTGGATCCAAACTTCGATCTGAGGAGTCTGTGGTCTCCCATCCAAGTCAAGACGGGGCAGATGCTGCTCAGCTTCGCCGTCGGTCCCAATGCCTAGCCAATACAAGAAAGTACAGGCTGTTGCAAGGGTCTTTGTTCCTAGTGGCTTTAAGCATAGGTTGCAGAAAGGAACAGGGCTGCCACAGTCTAAGTCCAGGATTTCCTGCACGGAGCATGCCCGTGACGTTTCGGACCGGGATTGGTGATTTGATGTCAGCTGATCCGGTGACCTGGCACCACCTGATTGTCACGGGTGACATCATCTGTGATGCGATTAACGAGATGGCTGGGGGCAAGGCTTAGCCCTTTAATAGCCTGGCTGTAGGCGCGGCGGTGCGGTCCGACGATACCGTATGGGTCGTGTTCATGTGTGGACGCCTCTGAATCTGGGCTCCACGTGCTCTCTAGTTTTGCTCTCCGGGACCAGCCGATGCCAGAGTTCGCTCGGCTAATTAGCACAGGTCCTTCAAGCAGGTTAGCTAATGCCAGGCAGTTAGTCAATGTGGCGCAGTCTAGCTCCGACAGAGGTAGCAATGAGCAGACTGCGGGGTGTGTAACCTGAGCATCGCCTGCCAGCTTAAAGGAGAGTTGCTCAGTCCGGTCGCACAACGGCTGGCAGCACGTATGCCTGGCGAGTCGCATGCACGTCCTAGTGGCTGGCAAGTAGCTTCTGTGCAGTTATCAGGGCTACGTCTACACCAGTCTGCAGCACATCTCCCGTGAAGTTAATGGAGATAAGTTGTCAGTTTCCACCCTCATACCTGCAGGGTGTTGGGCCGCAGCATCTCTAGCTGCACTGCAGACCCCAGGGTTTGGTTGCTCCCTATCATTTAATAAAGTTGTTGCAACTGTCCCCTTAACACCTGTACTCATTGTTTTGATGTATACCATTCTTTCAAACCATCTCCCTTAGTGGCCATATATTGTTTTATCAATACTCATTTCTAGTTCACCTGACAGCACCATGGTGGACGTCCTTATCCACAGTGGGACAGGAAACAACGAGAGTCTAAAAGGACCCTCCCCCTACCACTCTTCAGTGTTTTTTCTGTCCCACTATGGATAGGAATGACGAGAGAACTTATCCGACCGCTCTGGGCAGATAGTAAGGATCGGGGGCCCAGCCTTTGCCTTCCCACCTCAAGAATTCTGCAGCTGACACCCGACGATGGAGTCGCTCAGCATACCTCAGTGCAGCACTGCTCCTGAGGGAGTGGTCGCTTCCTTCTGGCAAGGGCTCTCGACCTCAGACGGTGCCTCAGATTTCTCAGCCATAGACCGCCTTTATGTGCACCAGTGTCAGGGTCCAACATGCGGGCCTGGGGGTAAATATCACTGCACCAGGCAGACGGGTGTTCCAGCATGTCCGACGCTGCAGCACTTCCGGGCCGCGTCCATCAGCTGGCCCAGAGGCAGAATCTCCTACTCCCCAAGGGAGGAGGATTACTTCCGGGGCAAGGTCGGCAGCACGGTGATCCAGGAGCCTGCAGGAGCTCCCCAGAGTATATTAAGGTAATGGGCAGGAGAGGGGGTGATCAGTGTCCCACAGCAGTGTTCTGAGCAGCAATGGAGGATTCTGCTAAGGCAGAGATCGGCTCAGAGTCAGGGGCATGTAAGTATCTTAAGGAGCGGTCACCACAGAAGTCCACCTTAAACCTAGATACCACATGGCACAAACTTTGTTTATTCTAGAAAGGGGGGGGGGAGCATCCACTATGGCAACAGCTACAATGGATGCCAAAAAAAAATCAGGAAAGAAATGCCCTATTTGCACCTCGAAGTTACCAGAATCCTGGCAGAAACCTCTGTGAAGCATGCACTATGAGGATCGTAGGGGAGGAGCAGGCTACACTTATGATGGACCTCATATTAGACATAAGACAGGAGGTGCAGGCATTAATCTCGGGATTAGTGTACCCTCAAGCCACGCAGTCAGATGCCCAGGGGTCCCGAAAGAGACAAAGGGAATCAGACATCTTCAGAAGAAGACTTTTCCGAGTCAGATCCGGAAGAGGGTGGGGATCGTGCAGAGATCCTCCCATGAAAGGGAAGATATACTTATTTGACTCGGCAGACACGGAGGAGCTTCTCGATGCAGTAAGACACACCATGCAGATAGTTCTTGGGGGCTCCTCTATCTCCGTACAGGATGAAGTGTTTGGGGGATTACCCTCACAGGCGGCAAGAGTTTTTCCAGTTAACCCCCACATCCGGTCTAGGAGCTTAGCGGAGTGGGAGGAAGCAGAAAAGAGGCGAACGATTCCCAGGGACTTTCGACTACGGCTACCATTTGATCCTGAGAAGGTCAAAATCTGGGAGAATATCCCTAAAATAGACATTCCAGTGGCAAAAGTGTCCAAGAGAACAGCTATTCCTTTTGAAGACTCCTCTAATTTAAAGGAGCCTATGGACCGAAAAGCAGATGGACTTTTGAAAAAAGCCTGAGAGTCATCGTTGGCTATAATTTGTGCAAACATAGCAGCAACATCTGTGGCACAGTCCATGAATTTGTGGGTAGTCGATCTAGAGGAACATTTAACTTCCAAAACCCTTAGAGAGTCGATTCTCAAGTCCCTCCCCTTATTGAAAATGTCAGCAGAATTCCTGGCCGACGCAGCCGCTGAGTCTGTGCAATTCGCAGCCAGGGATCAATCTTTAGACAGATGGCAATTTGGGCTGCATTTGACAAAGAGCTGGCAGGGGACACAATCAAAAAACCAAGCTCTGCGCCATTCCTTTCTTGGGGGGGCAGTCTTGGACGACATCCTAGAGAAAGCCTCAGACGAGAAGAACGGGTTTCCTGTAGACAAGCGGAGGAAATACCAGCCCTCTCGTAGACCCCCCGTCCTAGTCAGAAAACGGACTATAAGGGGAAAGGATGGAAGGTGGAGCTATCCAAAAGGGGAATAAATAGAGAGATTCCTTCTTTTCAGGCTCACAAAAAAAAAAAAAAAAATGACACCAGGACAGTAAGGTGGGGGGGGGGGAGGGGCGTTTGATCGGGTTCCTGGAGAGTTGGCAAATAATTTCCAAGAGTCCATGGATCCTACAAGGGATCTCAGGGATACAGGATAGAATTAGAAAGTCTGCCCCCAGAAAAGATTTGTCATAAGTTCCCGTCTTGTTTCAGCCTCCCATATGTGGTCAGACATCCAGGACCTCTTAAACATGGCAGCGATTGTTCCAGTACCCATTCAAGTAGGCAGGGGTCATTAGTCAAGCCTGTTCTCGATAAGAAAACCTTTGGGAGACTCCAGAATGATAATAAACCTCAAATCCTTAAAGAAATGGGTTAGGTACAAGAGGTTCAAGATGGAGTCCATAAAGTCTACAACAACCCTCTTAGGCAAAAACGTGGTAATGTGCACTTTGGAAATTCCTCCCAGATCGTCCTGCCATCACCTACAGAAGAGCAAGGAATTTACGTGACCGCCTCACCTGGAGCCACTATGTACCCTCTGCTCCATCTACTTTCCTTGATGTGGTGCCAGGAAGGGATGGGTGTGTTCCGTGCGGGAGGTGCATTGCTTGTCCCAACATTGAGCGTTCCACTACATTTACGGACTCCACGGGTAGTGTGGTGTTTGACATTAAGCAGAGAACATGAGTTACCTGCTTTGTCATTTATTACGCCACCTGCCCGTGTGATCGTATCTATGTAGGCATTCCTACCAGGCAACTTAAAGTCCGTATAAGGGAGCACGTCTTGGGTATTCAAGCTGCATCCTCCTGCACGGACATTTCCACCCTAAAAACGTTACCGCGCCACTTCCGGGAATTTCATCATTGTGATGGGTCATTATTAAGGGTACGTGGCATTGATATGTTGAATATCAACATAAGAGGCGGTAATCTATCCAAGAGACTTGCCCAACTTGAGACCAGAAGGATCTGGACGTTGCGTACCGTCCATCCTGATGGTCTCAATGAGAATTTGTCCTTTGCTCCTTGTGAGGAAAGGGACGCCGCCATCTTGTATAGGGCCTATACCAGCCTCCATTTTGTCGGTTCACAGAGCCACAGACTGCTAACTACACAGGGCCTGTTAGCATATTCAATACGACAGGGTTTGATGTCCACTGGTAAGCAAAAGGTCTTTAGTATGCTAAGCAATTCAGGCCCCTGTTGAATAAAAAGGTCATTAGTATGCCAAGTAATTCATGTCAAGCCAGAATTTCCTGCTCAATATGAATAGCCAGGCCGATTAGTATGCATGCTTCAAAGTAGAGGCTTCAATTAGATTATACCTGCCAGCCTACAATAAACACACGGAGGGGAGGGACCTAGCAGGTTTAAGAACTGTGAGCTATGGGCAGACTGGATCCATTTTCACACAAAAGCCAAGAAGATGGTCTAAGAAGGACCAAGGGAACAGATTTGCCAAGGGAGCAGCAGCACATGTTTTGGGAGACTGTCCAGCAACTAAAGACTGTTACCTGGGGATCGCAGAGCTCCCTGCCTCCCCATGTCCCTACAACCGGGTAATATTGATCTCTAGCTAATACCTTTAAGCCTTGTACATTATTGTTGTATTTTACTCTGACTGCAAATCCATTGTAATTCAGTTGTATAGCTTACTGTATATTTCTGTAATTATCTAGTGCGCCCTTAAGGCAATTAAACCATAAAATTAATCTTGGGCTGATGCTTTTACTCTGATCACGAATCTTAGAATACCCAGTGGGTAACAGGACACCCTCCCCGGCGGCCATTTGCTCTAGGTGCAGTTCCCTTACTGACCTGAGAGACAAAGGGGGCGCCGGAGAGCTGTACCTGTGGAGTTACGTCCCATTGGTGACGTGGGAGGAAAGGGGTCGTCCTTCACATTTGGTAGCGGCGGTGGAATCAGAAGCTGTGATACCCAGGCTACCGTTGTGGCGGTCGGCTTAGTTCCTCACACTCCTTTTTTATGTTTTTCTCGTTAGATATGGGGTTATCCTTGCACATGTTTTGTTGTTTTATATTTTAATTCCTACTTTTATTGTCTTTTTATTAGTTTCAATGTGGACGGTTTATCTATCTGCACCTCTGATGGCGGCTCTTCGTGGATTGGAATCAAGATATTAAAGTCCAGCATCCATTCTGTGATAAAGTTTTTTGTATTTGAAAATATAGGTTTTACGTATTCTGTCTAGTAAATGGATTATTGATCCAAAATACATATATCTCTATGTATCTATGCATGGGTTGGTATGTATATGTATGGTTATATACTCGTAAATGTTTGCATAAGTGGGTTTTACATTTCATACCAACCCCTGTATGGTGATTATAATGTATATTTTTATGCTGTTTTCGTAATTTTCCATATAAGCTATATCTGAGGTGCTTATATTATAGTGATGTCCACTTTACAATGTATACCGACTATAACATATCTTTTACCTTATAATATCGGCGATTGATTCGTTCCCCATTTGTTTGATATCCTACCATGTGGGGCCCCACTTTGGTTTGGCTATCTATTCACAATGGGGGTATCGAGCAATCCGTTATTTATCTCTCTATATTCTCTATAACAACTTCCTTTATTTTATAATATCCTGCCCTTATTCAATATGGTGGCGATCTTGCCCTATCGCACAAGCGCATGCGCTGCCTGTCCTGCTTCGGCCGCGCCTCCTGTGACGCTTATCCCCGGTCACATGATCTCATGCTTCCGGTGGTTGCGTGCAGAGGGGGGGCAGCTTGGCAGGGCAATGTGCACGCATGCTTGCTACCCCATTTCCGGTAGCCAGCATATAAATAGTCGGTGTTTCTATTCCATCCTTACGCCCCTGATGAAGGAGCCCCTAGCTCCAAAACGTGCGTCTGGGACAACCCGACTGTAGCTTTTTGTTGATTCAGGTAATTATGGTACTCATACTTTGGCATATATATGCTTTTGGCACTATTCAGTTGTACTAGACAGCTTCATGTGACATGTGTGTGATTTGTGCTGTTTCCTACTAGGAATATATGGCATGATATTTATCTGTCATATATAAATGTATCACATGTAATGCTAATATGGCCATTGTTTGCCGTTTGTGTGTGATCCAGTTACATAGTCACATTTTTGTTGTTTTTAATATAGTGCCCTGTTCTTCTGGCTACTTTTCGGGCTTTTGTGCATATATGGGTACACCCCATGTTGTCCTTCTTTCCCCCGTTATTGTCCTGTAATCCATTTTAATTTTGATCTATTTTTTGTATCAATAAAATCTCTATTTGCATAAAGACTACACGGCTGTTTGTCCTTGTGGTGTACAAGAGGTTCAAGATGGAGTCCATAAAGTCTACAACACTCCTCTTAGGCAAAAACGTGGTAATGTGCACTTTGGATTTAAAAAGTGCGTATTACCACATACAGATCCACGCGGGTCATCAAAAATATCTAAGATTTTCCATGGAAAGGAAAGGCAGGGTCCACCACTATCAGTTTTGTTGCCTTCCCTTTGGTCTAGCCTCAGCCCCCAGAGTGTTTACAAAGCTAATGGCAGATAGTGGCCTATCTGAGAAAACAGAACATTATGATAATCCGCTACTTCGATGACTTTCTGGTAGTGGCAGACTCTGTAGAACAGCTCAGGATCGACTGTCCGTCATTGATCTCCACACTGCAGGAATTAGGATGGATTAGAAGTTGGGGGGGAAAAATAAAATAAATCGGACCTGGTTCCCAAACCATGAATAAGATTCTTGGGTGTCATGTTTGACTCCATAGCCAGAATGTCCTACCTGCCTGAAGAAAAAAAAAAAAAAAAAACAAAAACAAAAACAGACCAGTGTAAGGGAAAAGGTTTGTCCGCTTACAAGAAGCCGGATCTCCATCAGGGATGCAGTGAAGGTCTTGGGGCTGACAACATCCTGCATACCCTGCGTAAATTGGAGCCGGTTTCATACTCGGGATCTGCAACAAGCAGTCCTAGCATCTTGGGACAGAGCAGCACTCATTGGACAAAGATGTGCTTATCCCTTTGAGTGAAGAGATCCCTATATTGGTGGACTATTCCCAGAAATCTCCAAACAGGCATGTCATGGGTACAATCTCCCAGTATTAGACCCTTTTGGCTGAAAAGGAGCTGGTTTCCTTTCCTGAAAAGGATGTCAAAAGGAGAACCCCGATCCTTCATCACAATCCAGAAGCCCTCCAACTACCAGCCTGGATCCTGAACGTCAGGTCACCCAAACAAGCAGAAAACCAGTGACTTCTGCAATTTATGGACAAATTTGGAAAAGATTCTGCAGCTATTGTGGAGTGACGACAGTAGATACTGACCAGACAGACATCCCCGGCATTCTGGACTTCCTGCAGTCAGGGTTTAAAAAAGGTCTTAGGCCTAGTACACTAAGTGCAGGTGGCAGCCTTCAGCGTATATTACGATTTCCCCTTGTCATCTCATCCCTGGATAGCTTGATTCTCTAAAGCCATGCAAAGACTGAGGCCCTTAATACGGAAGACGGTTCTACCATGGGACCTTAATTTAGTCCTTAATACATTATGTCGGCAACCATTTGATTTAACAGGACGTCTTGAGATCAGTAAACTCTCACTCAAGACAGCATTCCTAGTAGCCGTTACCTCAGCAAAGCTGGTTAGGAGAACTGCAGGCCTATCCATTCAGAACTAGGGTTGAGCATTCCGATACCGAAACCCGAGTCCGATACCTGAAATCCAATTAATCTAGGGAACAAAATATTCGGATTTAATATTCCGAATTTTTTCCCATAGACTTCCCTTGTTTTTTCAGGTATCGGACTCGGGTTTTCGTATCGGAATGCTCAACCCAGTTCTGAATGGATGGGCCTGCAGTTCTCCAAACCACTTTTGCTGAGGTAGGCACTGGGAACTTCCCTTGAGTGAGAGATTCTGATCTCAAGACGCCTGTTAAATACAAAGGTTCCCGGGACATAATGTATAAAGGACAAAATTTAAAGGGTTTCCCAGGTAAACCTTTTTTCCGTATAAAGGGCCCAGTCTTTGCTTGCTTTAGAGAATCAAGCTATCCGGGGATGAGAGAAAAGGGGAAAAACGTAATATACGCTAAAGGCGCCCCTCACTTAGTGTCTAGCCTAAGACCTTTTTTAAACCCTAAACTCCCAGAAGTCCAGAATCCCGGGGGATGCTGTCGGGTCGAAATACGTCGTCACACCACAAAGTGCAGAATTTTTTAAAAAATTTTGTCCATAAAATGCGGGAAGTCACTGGTTTTTCGCTTGTTGGAGTGCCTGACTTCAGGTTTCCAGGCTGGTATTTGGGAGGTTTTCCCTTGATTGTGTTTAAGGATCGGGGTCTCTTTTGACATCCTTTTCAGGAAAAAAACCCTCCTTTCACCAAAGGGTCTAATACGGGAAATTGTACCCATGACATGCCTGTTTGGAGATTTTCTGGAAACCCACCAATATGGGGATCCTTCACTCAAAGGATAACACATCTTTGTAAAAATGAGTGCTGCTCTGCCCAGTCTGACTGCTTGTTGCAGATCCCGAGTATGAAACCGGCTCCAATTTACGCAGGTTAAGCAGATGTTGTCAGCCCCAAACTCACTGCACCCGATGGAGACCCCCTTCTTTAGCGGACAAACCTTTCCCTTTAAAACTGGTCGTTTTTTTTTTTGGGTGTTTTTTTTTTTTTTCTTCAGGCAGGTAGGACATTCAGCATGGACCCAAACAGACACCCAAGAATCTTATTCAGGATGGGAACCAGTTCCGATTAATTTTTTTTTCCCCCCAACTCAATCCACCCAAATTCTGCGGGTGGGAGAAAAAATGAGGGACTTTCGATCCGACTGTTCACAGAGTCTGCCACTCCCAGAAATCATCGAAGTAGCGGATTATCAAAAAGTTCTGTTTTCTCAGATACCCACTACCCTGCCATTATTTTTTGTAAACACCTGGGGGCTGAGGCTAACCAAAGGAAAGGAAAACAAACGTGGGGGGACCCTGCCGTTTCCTTCCAGGAAATCTTAGATATATTGATGACCGCGTGGATCAAAGTGGTAATACGCACTTTTAAAAATCCAAAGTGCACATTACCATTTTTTGGGCCTAAGGGGGTGTGTAATTTTAAGGACTCCATTTTTGAACCTCTTGTACACCACAAGGACAAACAGCCGTGAAGTCTTTAACAAATAGAGATTTTATTGAAACAAAAAATAGATCAAAATAAAATGGATACAGACAAAAACGGGGAAAGAAGAAAACCGGGGTGTCCCCATATATCACAAAAGCCCAAAAAAATAGCCAGAAAACAGGCACTAAATTTAAAAAAAACAAAAATTGACTAAGTAACGGATCACAACACAAAAGCAAACTGGGCCCTATTTTCATTTTATGTGATACATTATATTACAGATAAAAAAAACATCATTATTCCTAGTAGGAAAAACACAAATCACACACATTTACATGAACAGTCTATACAACTGAAAGGGCCAAAAACAATAATGCCAATATGTTTCCATTTAAATTTCCTGAAAACCCAACAAAAGCTACAGCGGGTTGTCCCAACCACGTTATGGAGCAGGGGCTCCTTCCCTCGGGGCGAAAAGGGGGAATAGAAACACCCACTTTTTTATAAGCTGGGACCGGAAATTTTGGGAGGGAGCATGCGTGCCATTGCCCCTGCCAAGCGCCCCCCCCTCTGGGACGCAACCACCGGGAAACCTGAGAAAGTGACCGGGAAAAAGCCACAGGAGCGCGCCGAAGCAGACAGGGAGCGATGCCTTTTGCGATAGGGGAAGATCCCACCAAATGATAAGGGCAGGGTATTATAAAATAAAGGAAGTTTTTATAAATAAAAGAGAAAAATAACCGGAAATTTCTCGATACCCCCATGTGAATAATAGCCAACCAAAGTGGGCCCCACAAGGGAGGATATCAACAAAAAGGGAACGAATCAATCGCCCCATAAAATAAGTAAAAGATATGTTATATCGGGAAAAACATTTAAAAATGGACCTCACAAAATTTTAAAACACCTCAATATACTTATTGGAAAATTACAAAACAGAAAAAATATACTTTTTTAAAACACCCCCAGGGGGTTGGGAGAAATGTAAAACCACTATCCAACATTTTTCGAGTATAAAAACCTACATATACATACCAACCCATCCTAGATACATAGGATAATGTAAATTTTTTTCAAAAACCATTTAAATAGACAAAACGTAAAACCTATATTTTTAATACAAAAAACTTTACACAGAATGAGCTGGACTTTAACTTTTGATTCCAATCCACGAAGAGGCCCCACAGAGGGGCAGGGTAGATAAACCGCCACATTTGAAACTAATAAAAACAATAAAATAGGAAAAAAAAAATATAAAACACAAACAGGCAAGGAAACCCCAATCAACGAGAAAAAAAAATAAAAAAGGAGTTTTGAGGAACTAAGCCGACCGCCCACGGAAGCCTGGTATCAAGCTTCTGATCCACCGCCGTACCAAAAGTGAAGGACGAAACCCCCTTTCCTCCCACCACCAATGGGACGAAACTCCACAGGGACAGCCCCGCGCCCCTTTGTCCCTCAGGTCAGTAAGGGAACGCACCTAGACCAATGGGCCGCCGGGGGGGGTGTCCTGTTACCCACTGGGAAATTTTAAATTTGTGATCCGAGTAAAAGCATCAGCCCAAAATAATTTTATTGTTAATTTTCCTTAAGGCCACAGATAATTACAGAAATATAAAAATTTTTTTAAGCTATACAACGGAAAAAAAAATGGTTTTCAGTCAGAGTAAAATACACAAAATTTACAAGGCTTAAAGTAAATTTGCTAAAAGATCAATATTACCCCGGTTTAGGGACAGGGGAGGCAGGGGGCTCTGCGAACCCCAGGTAACAGTCTTTATTTTGCTGGACAGTCTCCCAAAACATTTGCTGCTGCTCCCTTGGCAAATCTGTCCCTTGGTCCTTCCTTAGCCATCTTCTTGGGGCTTTTGTGTAAAAAGGGATCCAGTCTGCCCATAGCTCACAGTTCTTAAACCGCTAGGCCCTCCCCCCCGTGTGTTTATTGTGGGCTGGCAGTTAAATCTAATTGAAGCCTCTACTTTGAAGCATGCATACTAATCGCCTGGCTATTCATATTGGCAGGAAATTCTGGCTTGACATGAATTACTTGGCATACTAATGAACCTTTTATTCAACAGGGCCTAAAATTGTTTTAGCATACTACAAGCCCTTTTTTCCCTTACCAGGGAAAACAAACCCTGTCGTATTGAATATGCAACAGGCCCTGTGTAGTTAGCATTCTTGGCTCTGTGAACCGACAAAATGGGGGCTGGTAAAAGCCCTATACAAGATGCCGGCGCCCCTTTTCCTCACAAGAGCAAAGGACAAATTCTAAATTGAGACCATAGGTGGACGGTACGCAACGTCCAGATCCTTCTGGTCTCAATTGGGCAAGTCTCTTGGATAGATTCCCGCCTCTTAAAATGTTGATATTCACAAATCAATGCCACTACCCTTAATAATGACCCTCAACAATGATAAAATTTCCCCGGGGAAGTGGCCGGTAACGTTTTTAGGGTGGAAATGTCCGTGCAGGAGGATGCAGCTTGAATACCCAAGACGTGCTCCCTTATACGGACTTTAAGTTGCCGGAGGAATGCCTACATAATACGATCACACGGGCAAGTGGCGTAATAAATGACAAAGCGGGTATCAGTTCTCCTTATTCAAACACCACACCCCCGTGAAGTCCGAAAAATTGTAAGTGAACGCTCAATGTTGACAAGCAATGCACCCCCCCGCAAAAAAAACACACACCCTCCCTTCCTGGCACCACATAAAGGAAAGAAAGATGAGCAGAGGGTACATATTGGCTCCATTAGGCGGTCACGTAAATTCCTTGCTCTTCTGTAGGTATGCAGGACGATCTGGGGGAATTTCCCCAAAAAGGGACATTAACCACGTTTTTTGCCTAAGAGTGGTTGTTGTAGACTTTAAAGGACCCATCTTTTAACCCTTGTACCTAACCCATTTCTTTAAGGATTTTTAGGTTTATTATCATTCTGGAGTCCTCCCAAGGTTTTTCTTACGAAACAGCTTGACTAATGACCCCTGCCTACCTGAATGGGGACTGGAACAATCGCTGGCCATGTTTAAGAGGTCCTGGATGTCTGACCACATATGGGGAGGCTGAAACAAGACGGGAACTTTATACAAATCTTTCTGGGGCAGACTTTCTAATTCTAAACCTGTATCCCTGAGATCCCTTGTAAGGATCCTGGACTCTTGGGAAAAGATTTGCCAACTCTCCAGGAAAACCCCATCAAACGCCCCCCCCCCCCCCCACCTTACTGTCTGGTGTCATTTTTTTTTTTTTTTTTGTGAGCTTAAAAGAAGGAATCTCTCATTTATTCCCCCTTTGGATAGTCCCCCCATCCCTCCTTTTCCCCTTATAGTTCTTATCTGACTAGACGGGTCCTACGAGAGGGCTGGTATTTCCTCCGCTTGTCTAGGAGAACCCGTTCTTCTCGCTGAGGCTTTTTCTAGGAAAGTCGTCCAAGACTGCCCCCCCAAGAAAGGGAAAGGCGCAGAGCTTGTTTTTTGATTGTGTCCCCTGCCACACTTTGTCCCAAATGCAGCCCAAATTGCCACTTCTAAGGTAAGATTGATCCCTGGCTGCGAATTGCCCCAGACTCAGCGGCTGCGTCGGCCAGGAAATTCTGCTGACATTTTCAAAAAAGGGAGGGACTTGAAAAATCGACTCTCTAAGGGTTTTGAATTAAATGTTCCTCTAGATCGACCACCACAAATTCATGGACTGTGCCACAGAATGTTGCTGCAAAGTTTGCACAAATTATGCCAACGATACTCTCAGGCTTTTTTCAAAAGTCCATCTGCTTTTCGGTCCAAAAGGGCTCCTTTTAAAATTTAAGAGGAGTCTCAAAAGAATAGCTGTTCTCTGGACACTTTTGCCACTGGAATGTCTATTTTAGGGATATTCTCCCAGATTTTGACCTTCTCAGGATCAAATGGTAGCCGTATCGAAAGTCCCTGGGGAATCGTTCGCCCTCTTTTCTGCTTCCTCCACTCCGCTAAGCTCCTAGACCGATGTGGGGGTTAACTGGAAAAACTCTTGCCGCCTGTGAGGGTAATCCCCCAAACACTTCATCCTGTACGGAGATAGAGGAGCCCCCAAGAACTATCTGCATGGTGTGTCCTTACTGCATCGAGAAGCTCCTCCGTGTCTGCCGAGTCAAATAAGTATATCTTTCCCTTTCATGGGAGGATCTCCTGCACGATCCCCACCCTCTTCCGATCTGACTCGGAAAAGTCATCTTCTTGAAGATGTCTGATTCCCTTTGTCACTTTCGGGACCCCTGGGCATCTGACTGCGTGGCTTCGAGGGTACACTAATCCCGAGATTAATGCCTGCACCTCCTGTCCTTATGTCTAATATGAGTCCATCATAAGTGTAGCCTGCTCCTCCCTACGATCCTCATAGTGCATGCTTCACAGAGGTTTCTGCCAGGATTCTGGTAACTTCGGAGGTGCAAAGAGGCATTTCTTTCCTGATTTTTTTTTTGGCATCCATTGTAGCTGTTGCCATAGTGGATGCTCCCCCCCCCCCTTTCTAGAATTAACACAAGTTTTGTGCCATGTGGTATCTAGGTTTAAGGTGGACTTCGTGTGGTGAACCCGCTACCTTAAGATACTTACATGCCCCTGACTTGAGCCGATCTCTGCCTTATGCAGAATCCTCCATTGCTGCTCAGAACACTGCTGTGGGACACTTCACCCCCTCTCCTGCCCATTACCTTAATAAACTCTGGGGAGCTCCTGCAGGCTCCTGATCACCGTGCTGCCGACCTTGCCCCGGAAGTAATCCACCTCCCTTGGGAGTAGGAGATTCTGCCTCTGGGCCAGCTGATGGACGCGCCCGGAAGTGCTGCAGCGTACGACATGCTGGAACACCCGTCTGCCTGGTGCAGTGATATTACCCCCATGCCCGCATGTTGGACCCTGACACTGTGCACAATAAAGGCGGTCTATGGCTGAGAAATCTGAGGCACCTCTGAGGTCGAGAGCCCTTGCCAGAAGGAAGCGACCACTCCCTAAGGAGCAGTGCTGCACTGAGTATGCTGAGGACTCCATCGTCGGGTGTCAGCTGCAAATTCTTGAGGTGGGAAGGCAAAGGCTGGGCCCCCGATCCTTACCTATCTGCCCAGAGCGGTCGGATAAGTTCTCTCGTCATTCCTATCCATAGTGGGACAGAAAAAAACACTGAAGAGTGGTAGGGGAGGGTCCTTTTAGACTCTCGTTGTTTTCCTGTCCCACTGTGGATAAGGCGTCCACCATGGTGCTGTCAGGTGAACTAGAAATGAGTATGATAAAACAATATATGGCCACTAAGGGAGATGGTTTGAAAGAATGGTATACATCAAAACAATGAGTACAGTGTTAAGGGACAGTTGCAACAACTTTATTAAATGATAGGGAGCAACCAAACCTGGGTCTGCAGTGAGCTAGAGATGCTGCGGCCCAACACCCTGCAGGTATGAGGTCGGAAACTGACAACTTTATTTTTTTTTAACTTCACGGGAGATGTGCTGCATACTGGTGTAGACGTACCCTGATAACTGCACAGAAGCTACTTGCCAGCCACTAGGACGTGCATGCGACTCGCCAGGCATACGTGCTGCCAGCCGTTGTGCGGACCGGACTGAGCAACTCTCCTTAAGCTGGCAGGCGATGCTCAGGTTACACACCCCGCAGGGCTGCTCATTGCGACCTCTGTCGGAGCTAGACTGGGGCACATTGACTAACTGGGCTGGCATTAGCTACCTGCTTGAAGGACTGTGCTTTAGCCGAGGCGAAATCTGGGCATGGCTGGTCCCGGAGAGCAAAACTAGAGAGCACGTGGAGCCAGATTCAGAGGCGTCCACCACAGAACACGACCCATCGGTATCGTCGGAGCCGCAACGCCGCGCCTACAAAGCAGGGTTAAAGGGCTAAGCCTTGCCCCCAGCCATCTCGTTAATCGCATCACAGATGATGTCACCCGTGACAATCAGGTGGTGCCAGGTCACCGGATCAGCTGACATCAAAACACCAATCCCGGGCCGAAACGTCACGGGCCAAAGCTCCGTGCAGGAAATCTGGACTTAGACTGTGGCAGCCCTGTTCCTTTCTGCAACCTATGCTTAAAGCCACTAGGAACAAGACCCTTGCAACAGCCTGTACTTCCTTGTAAATTTGGGTAGGCATTGGGACCGACGGCGAAGCTGAGCAGCATCTGCCCCGTCTTGACTTGGATGGGAAAACCACAGATCCTCAGATCGAAGTTTGGATCCAGCCGTCGCCCGATGCCTAACAGGTTAGTATAAGCCAACACAAGCAATCCCAGCAACAATGTTAAATATCTACCATAAAGGACAAAAGCAATTCCTGCATTATCTATTGCATGATTTACCACTTACATGTGTGTTCGTCAAAGTGCAGTATAATTTGTATTGTAACTAATCGTGTTTTGCCTACATGGTATTCACAACGTTCTACAAATTAGATTGTGTACTATCATCATAGTTGGGGTGCTTAGCATGTAGAAGAAAGGGGTGATTGCTGCTTACCCGTAATAATGAAAGAGCGAGTGCTTGCCTGTCTGCCACAACGTGCAGTGCCACTGCGTTTACGAGGGAAGCTTGAAGTGTCCTTGTGTGCTTCCTGTAGGGTAAGTTTGGGGCAGGTTCCCAGTGTGTGTGGAGCATCCTGGGAGTCAAACACTGTTTTGTTGGGTTGAAATTTACAATAGGGTGACATCCAGGGGTAAGATGTAACTGTGGTTGTAAGAGTTTTAGTGTTTAGGGGAAAAATGGAAAGGAGTGATTGGCGTAAGATGGTGATAAACAGTTAGTTGGTAAAGCACAAGCAGGTGTATACTGGGAGGGGCAATGCATTTTGAATAAGATATGGGACGATGCTGGAGGGGTCTGGAACTGCAGAAATGGTCATTTTAGATGAGATTCCCCAGACCTGTTGGGATGTCCATGAATAATGGGACCAGGACATGCAGGTAGATGGCTTTCGCTAGACAGGATGTGTTTCTGAAGCTTCATGGCCTCAGGAGGAATCCGACTCGCATCCACTGTCCCAGAACATAGCTTGACTAAGATGTAGGAAGTTCAATAGAATATCTGGGAAAGACCATGCAGTTTCTGTCTGATGAGGATCTGTCATTTGGATGAGGATGATTGTCATTTAAAGGCCTGTAGGGATGTCCATGAATAATGAAGGGAGCTAGGTCCAAGGTAGTAGATATCCTGTCTGGTGGCTGCTGCCCATGAAGTTTATGGCCTCTGGTGGAATCTGACTCTCCTCCATTGTCCCACACGCCCTCCTTTGTCTTTAGGCTTGTGTGGATTGATGACCCACCTGAAATAAAGATGAAATAAATTCAGACAATGGTTCAAATAAAAGTCAAAATTTTGACAATTTAATGTCACTACTGTATATAGGGGTCATAGAGAAGGAGATTGTTCTAATAATCTATTTATTTGTGAGAAGGATGGCTTAGGGTATATGTGAGGCTGCTCCAGGGCTTGGGGGTGTGGGAGACTGCAGTGATGGTAGAAAATATCCTTAGAAATGAATTTACAAAGTCCATAATCTTTGACATTGTATATAGGGTATTTAGCTGGACTAAAATTAGGAATGAAAAATGGCTTTTCAGAAACGTATGTAGCAAAGTGATGCCTTATAAAATGTCAAATTCTATAATATATAATGTAGTAAGATGCCAAAAATTAACCATGAGATTCGAGCTCAAATTGTTACGATGAGCTTAACAACTAGTGAGATGAAGAAAGTCCTTCCTCATTTTTAAAGAACTGTATTCGTTTGAGGTTTATTAAGTACAACCTGTCTGTATGAAAGTAATTAGGTTAGAATTACTTTTTTTGCATTAGAGTTGAAAAGTGTCCAGAAAGTAATATCTGGTCTAAAAGACAATATTAAATGCACCAAATTTTGTTAGATCTTGTATTGGAAACAGGATTTCACGGCTCTGTGGGTGTTCGGGACCAGGGCCCTTCCCTGTCCTTAATGCTGGGGGCACCCAGTCTCTCCCTGTTCCCGGACTGCTTCTCATAGTCTAGAAGCCGGGGCCACGTACCTTTCCTTAGCTCCTGAATCCACCCTCAGTCTGTACCCATCTCTCACCCAGGGAAGAGGGGGGGAGTAGTGTACCTTAGTAACCAACCAGACTAATAGGTAATACGAACAGGGGTAATGGAAAATACCAAATATACAAATATGCTCACACACAAAAGAGGCGTGCCATTGGGGAGTGAAGGATGGAGTTAAACCAAAGGAGAAGAAAGGGAATTATCACCCTTTCAAAACCTAGCAACAATCACAGATAAATCCACCAACTGCATTTTCCAATAATAACCAAACAGCCACCTCCCGCCATGCAGCCACCTCCAGCCATAAGCTATCTCTGACAAGGAGTGCTAGCCAGGGCCCAGATTATATAGGAAATGGGAGGGCTAACAGTGCACAGCTGAGATCCTTAATGCAGGAAAGCTTCCAAGGGGCTCTCAACTGAGCAGATTAACCCTGCACTGCCCAAATTTACATTTAATATGAAGGTGAAGTTCTTCTAATCAGTTCAAGAGTAGGAGAAATCAGATGCTGCGTCTTCTGGGTCTTCTGTCGTGGTAAACCCGTGACACATGACATGTTTGAGGCTTAAAATAAAAACAATTGGTGAAATGTTACCAATGTAGCTTACCCCATGCACCATTTCATTTTTCATTGATTTCCACCATTTGTAAATGTCTCTCAAAATGATGCAACCCCTTATCTATGTAAAAACCCGCAATGTCCATTAGAGAAAATTCCCAGTAAATGACCACACGGAGTCCTCCTCTTCCTGAAGCAGTCGTTAGAGGTCAGGTTGGTCTGGAGTCTTACCATCTTTTGTATTCTCCCTTGAAGATTGGGAAGAATTTGCTGATCTTTTTAAAAATCTGAAAGAAACAAAACATGAATTCTTGCAAATGTATTCATTTAGCACTCTAGAAACAGGGCTGGGGAACCTTTTTCCAGCTGGGCCATTTGCAAATTCAACATCATTCGGGGGGCCCACACAAAAATGATCACCTAGAAAATTAGAAATTAAGCATGTGGATAAAACTTAACCTTTATTAATCTTTAAAAGGGGGGACAAAAATAACTAACCACAGTGTAAAAGTGAAGTGACCAAAACCACATAAACAAAAACTGACAACAAGTTAAAATTACCCACTGACCATCAGAATTTGAAGGGGTAAAAGGACCTTCAAATGACTCATTACTAACACCAATACCAAAGAGAAATGATACTAATAAAGCACAATTTTGATTGTCCAACTTGCAAAGAAACATCACAAAAATAGATAGACGCTGCAATGCTATATAGCAAGTATATTGTACAAATAACCTGACCAAAAAATTGATTGGTCTTGGGCATGTAAGGACAGTTGAGTAATATGGAATAACCCAGTTAAACTCCACTAAAGAAGCATCTATAACCATTCATGGATACAATCGACACACTAAACAGTGAGCGTTCCTGATGGTTAAAGTGCTATAGAGGTCTATCAATATGCTACACAAGATGAATAAGCAAACCAAACTGTGACTCTTACTGTGTCCAAAACCTTTATCCCATTCTTAGGAATTGTCCGCCTCACTCTCTATGAGCATTCCAAATGGATAAAGTGTTATGTGCTGCAATAGGACCAAAATGTGCATATGTCCATAATAAATCTAGAAAATTACCCTGGTATATTTAGTCAAACAATCACAGTAACTCACCCTTAATGTGACGGCTGGAGTTAATTCTCTTTGGTGCAGCTGTGATGTTCAGTGATACTGATCATGTTGCTTCTCACAGCTGCTTTTCTAGGTTTGTGTCAGCCAGGAGAGCAGTCAACTTTTTGTCACAAGTCATATACATCACATAGAAGCTGTGACTGCTGTATATACATCACATAGGAAACATTGACACTGCTGTATATGCATCACAGACTCTGGGTTTATATAAATTACGTGAGGGGCTGGGGGACATATACATCACAGGAGATGCTGGGACATATCACCGGGAGGCTGGGGGAATAGACATCACTGAGGGGCTATATACATCACTAAGAAGTACACACAGCACTGAGGGTATATGTCCCAGGGGGAATTTACATCACTTGTGGGGTCACATAAAATCACTGGGAGCTATATCCATCACAGGTGGGGGGATTTACAGTACTCGGGTGGGGGGAGATATTCAGATATATTCACACCCCCCCGGAAGAAGAGCTTTCGAAACGTGCGTTGGGGTGGGTGACACGGCGCTAACCCTGCTAACCACTAAGATAATAATATATCAGCATTTTATTTTCTTTATATTCATTTACCTCTTAACCGACTCAAGTTAGTCTGCAGTTCGTAGTTTATTAGATTTTTAAGCTAGTTCGACCGTGGTTTGGTTTTAAAATGAGATTATGAATTAATTTGTTTTTTTGATACTATAAGGACAGTTATACTAACAACTTTTAACTGTTAAACTCAAAAAATAATTTTATTTACTTATACATTATAGGATCCTCACTATGCCAGGTAATAAACTAAATGGCGAATATTTAAGTAAACTACTTTCAAAACTTGCTGAATATTCAATTCTAAGTTTTCTACTATTGAATTAATATGTCATTATTTATGCAGCAAATGTAAATAATATTGACTTATTCTTTTGTGCAAACATATACCTGTAAATACAAAATTTGAATATGAATAGTGGTCATATAACAAGTGGTCAAAATAAACATCTCAAAGTCCTGAACAAAATTACCCAAACAATATCCACTCTATGTATAAGAAATTATTCATGTAAATTGCTTATTTCTGAACATTAATGGGAACTTGGAAGAGTTTCACCAGTAACTTGCTAGGACTATCACAATGTACATCATGGCCAGAATGTGGTGAACTACATCCAGGAAGACATTAATTGTTCACAGATTCAACGTACCTTGGACCACAAGTAGTCAAATGAAACATGTTCAAGTCCTGCACATAATCTGAAATAAAAAAAACAGAACTCTGTATAGTTCAGAAGCGAAAAGGCAAAATCACTGATTTCCATGTGTGAAAATAAACATGGTAAAATGTCGTTAACGTATTAGGTGTGTTTTCAAAATGTTTTATACCTTGTCAGTAAACTATGCAATCAGTTTGGGAGTTAAAGTGATTAGTTTAGTAAAAAATCAACATATATGCTCCAGAAACAGTATAATCTAAAGCAATAAAGAACAATTTGTGCAATTGGGTACGTTTAAAAAGTCTTTATTGAAAAAAAACATTAAAACATCAAAGAACCAATTGACAAAAAGTGATAAGTTAGGTGCCTCAACTTAATGGGAAAACCTGCCACAACACTCATTAGAATGTTCATATACAAATTATGAAGCGGATGAATGAATACCATTTATAGTCCCAGCGATACAGGGATATCCACTTGCTAATAGGTGTGACCCATCTGTGTTGTGAATGTGCTAGAGATGGTTTCTGAGCAGAGGCTCCCTCTGGTGGTTACAGACAGTACTGAACCTTCCAGCGAGGAATGGCAATCTGAGATCACTGACTGGACTGATATAAGGGAGGTTCCCTCCCATGATGGTCGCCTGTGATCAATTGTTCTTGTCTCAATTGTGGTTCCTGGTTCATTTGGAAGTTTGCTGGAGTCTTGCCTGCATCTGCTGCTTTCAGATAAGATATTTTCTGCTTTTCTTTTTGTGTTTGCCTTTTGCATAGTTTTCTGCACTTTTGTGGAGGTCAGCCGGGTCCGTTCCTGGGGCTTGTGCTCCTCTCAGTTTATCTGGAGCCACTGTTATTTGTTCATTTGCTTTTTCCTGTTTTTTCAGTGGCTGCGGCTTAGTTTTGTTACACCAGAGAACTGATTTAGGTGCTAAAGATCGTGTGATCTCAGGTGTTTTTGCAATCAGAAGTGTTGGTATTTTTTAGGGTTTTTTGGGTTGCAGTCAGTATTTTTTCCTG
This sequence comes from Oophaga sylvatica, assembly GCA_033576555.1. Lineage (NCBI taxonomy): Eukaryota > Metazoa > Chordata > Amphibia > Anura > Dendrobatidae > Oophaga > Oophaga sylvatica. Next base: position 448,102,882 of record JARQOD010000006.1, read on the forward strand.
TACTTTTCTGTCTAGACAGATTGGGCCCCAGCGTTTGCTCGTTCTATTTTCTGTCTGTGTCCGTGCTATCTTCTTGTCTAACAGCCATTACATGTTTGGGGACTTCCTATTTTCTTTGGGGATCTGCTCCGGGGCAGATAGCTTTCATCTTTCTGCCTTTAGGTGTAGTTATCTCTCAGGCTGTGACGAGGCGTCTAGGATCAATGTAGGAACGCTCCACGGCTGCCTTTAGTTGTGGTGGTTGGTCGGGGTACTGAAATCCGGTGGATTCCAGCCTCTCTGGTGTATTAACGTTTTTGCTATTTCTCCTCAGCTACCTAAACATAACACATCTGCATATGATTGCAATTAAATGTGAAAATTAACACAGCCAGGTACAAATGCCTATCTGTAATCAAATGAATTTAATGCATTTGTCTGCTGTCACAGTGCACAGAGGAACACGTATGAATAATTATATGCCACCTAATGTATAAGTATGTACTCAAAGTATAAAGTACATTCAGTGCTAGCAGCATTAATTTTAATATGGCATATGGATTTCATTTAAATTCGTGAAAGTGGCTTTTCTTGATAACTAGTGCACATAATATTGGCATAGTTTGTTTGCCTATCTATGCATCAAATATGTAGAGTGGCAAGCATAAGGCTGTATTAAAGTGATAATAAAGGGATCACAGCATGATTACCTGTATCGCTGTGGTGTATAGCAAATGAACCGCTGCTAGTGCTGTTGGCGTTTCCCCACCCTAACGCACGTTTCATTGCTACTTCCTCAGGGGCGTGTATGGGATGATGGATCATGTGAGCATAAGTAGAAATGTATATAAACCAGGAGAAAAAAGGAGCGTATAGGTTACCGAAAATACAAAATCCTTTATTCAATAACAATGTGTATCTGTACATAAGTCATAAAGGACATATAACACAGGGCAGCAGAAATTACATCAAATGCATTGCAAATCACAGTATATAGGACCCCGCATATATCCAGACCCGAGCCAAACCATACCCACAATGAGATTAGTGGGCACAGAAAAAATTGTTTGAGAATAAGTTTTATGAGACAAATTGCCCATATACCAATATGAAGTAACATGGATGGCTCATCCAAATGGAGGGGAGAGATGAAAAAGCAAGAAAAACAACGAGGGGACCTGCAGAAAAATCAATAAGGTATATATGCCTAAATATCTAAGCACAATGCATGCCCAGTTAACACCTCCCTTTGCTATGCGCAAATGTTTTAATAAAGTGCTAGTAGTGCCAATAAATAAGAAAGGAAGCTACAAAAATTTTTTTAGTTAGGTGATGCCTGAATATATAGGCACAATGCATGCCAAGTAAATACCTCTCCCTTTGCTGTAAGCCAATGTTTTAGAAAAGTGCTAGTGATGCCAACAAACCTAGCCACCCCCCACTGGATATAATGAGGTCAGAGATCGTAAAACATGACATAGATGCAAAAGCAAATGAATAACCGCATAAATGGCCACATGGATCTTACCCAGGTATATGGGACAAGGTACCCCCAGCACAAGTGCAGCTGTCCGGTCCCGACGCACGTTTCGTGGGCTAAAACCCACTTTCTCAAGGGACGGTACATGGGAGTAGCAGACAAGGACCTTCTTAAGCTACAAGTCAGCAGTCACATGCTGCTGAAGAGCCAATCAGCGCAGTGCATCTTGGCGCATGTGCAGTGCGTCTCCAGGTCCTCTGCCATGCAGCCAGAGCATCTGGTGTGACGCCCGGCGGCATGTCGGGAGTGGGTGACACACGAACGCATGCGCACCACCGCTAGAATGGATTCAGTATACTGTGTCGGTAATACCGCATAGAATATAAGAAAATAAATGAGTGGCACATAGAAGAGAATAATATTGGAATCTGATAGCAACCAATAGTCATATAGCAGGTAAATACAATATCAGACTGAGAGTCAGTCAGAGGAATTCCAATAGGCGTATCAGCGTCACAGATCTGTTCCATATTTCAATGGGATGTTCACAGCATCAGGTATTTTTTGAAGAAGGTTCGTCCAAAACTGATCTTGATGGGTAGTGTCCATACATTCATAATCACATAGACTAAAATAAAAATTAAAAGCAACAAGATCAATAAAAATAAAAACAAAATTAAAAACACGGACATGCTGCACAATGTGAGGGGCATATAACCAGAACAAAGGAAACAAAGAGGAAAACTACCACTAAAGGAAATTATGATACTAAAGAAATGGGGCGAAGGACATAGATTCATTCAAACCTTTAGGTGTTAGGGTGTCTAATTTGGCAATCCACCTGGTTTCCATCTGAGCCAAAATCTTCTTATAATTTCCACCCCAAACACCCAAATGGAGAATATCAATGCCTCTATCCATAAAGTAGCCGCGTTGCCATCATGGTTCTTCAGAAAATGGCGTGGGATGGTTTTTAAATCAGATTGATCTCTTGCCGACTTGGCCGCGCAAATGTCCCGCACATGCTCCAGTACCCTCACGCGTAGCTCCCTGGTGGTGAGACCGACAAATTTTAGAGCAACTGCATGTAGCGTAGTAAATAACATGGGTGCTCCCACAGGAAATACGATGTCGACTGTTGTATTCTTTTTCACCACCAGAGGACCGAAAGGTGGAGCAGCGCAGGACATTCGCGCAGGCAACGCAATGACCACATGGAAAAGAGCCAGGAGTTGGTCCCCTTGACCCGAAAGGGTTACTAGGTTTCATGGAGAAATGGCTTCGAACAAGCAGGTCACCCAAATTATTTGCACGTCGAGCTGTCATCTGTGGAAAATTCCCCCACCTCGATCCCCAGTGCAGGCTCAGTACTCAAAATAGTCCAATGTTTATTCAAGACATCGCATATGTTCCCACTCGTGATTGTACGTAGAGATATATCTGATTGATGTATCAGTTTCATTACTCTACCTGTTTGTTTGGATGGAGTAAATCTCCTCGGGGGTTTTTTCGAGCACATTTGATACACCTATTGCTGTATTCGCGTGCTAAGAAACGTTTTTTAAGATCTTGAGCTTGTGCTTCAAATCTCGCCTCGAATGAACAGATGCGCCTCACCCTTAGGAACTGCCCAACCGGGACAGCCCTAATAGTAGATGGATTGTGCGCTGATGTAGCATGAATAAGTGAATTGACAGAGGTAGGTTTCCTATATACATCAGTCTGGATGTGGCCACTGGGGTCAACATCCAGAGTAATGTCTAGGAAATCAATTTTCTTGCGATCATATTTGTAGGTCAATTGAATGTTATAAGGATTGTGGTTGAGCTCTGCCATGAAATCCTCGAGCTGATGCACCGTCCCGTCCCACAAAAAGATAACGTCATCAATGTAGCGATACCAGCACAGTTTGGAGGCCCGCAAGCCCTCGTCACCAAAAACAAACCTCTCCCATGAACCAAGAAAGAGGTTTGCGTACGAAGGTGCACAGGCCGTGCCCATGGCCCGTGCCACGCATCTGATGGTAAAAACATCCTTGAATACAAAGTAATTGTGGGACAGGACATAGTGCAACAGCTCAAGTATCAGTTCGCACAAAGGGCTGTCCAGGTCGGAGAACCCAAGGAAGAGGCGCACCGCATCCAGGCCCTGAAAATGGTCTATACATGTGTATAGGCTCTCTACATCAGCTGTAACCAGCCAAGTCTTCTGATCCACAAGGATGCCATCGACCCTAGCCAGGGCGTCCGCAGTGTCACGTATGTGTGAAGGTAGTGTAGTCACAATGGGTTTCAGGTAGTAATCTATAAATTTACACACTGGATCATTCAAACTCCCAATCCCGGACACAATAGGGCGCCCAGGAGGGTCAAGGGCATCCTTGTGGATTTTAGGTAACAAATAAAAAGTTGGGATTCTAGGTGTCTTGACCAATAGGCCATTGTAGACCTCCCTGGTGATGATGCCCTCTTCAAGGGTCGTAAACAGAATGACCTCAAGTTCTGCCAAGAAGGAAGCAGTGGGATTATAAGATAATCTCTGATATGTACTGCCATCCCTTAACTGTCTAAGTGCCTCATTTACATATTTTTCTTGAGGCCAAATCACAATGTTTCCCCCCCTTGTCCGCAGCTTTAATCACCACATCGTCAAGTGACTGTAATTGTGCCAGTGCTTGTCTCTCTTTGAGTCAAGTTATCAAACTTTCGCTTGGTTGAAAGTTTTTTTTTAAATCATGAGACACTAATTTAGTGAAAATGTCGATTGCTGGGCATAGGGACAAGGGGGGAAACCTCGCTGACTTGGGTATGATGCAGGGTGGAAACCGTTTACGTGGATGGCTCACCTGCTCATCAAGAAGCTCCTCCAAGTTACGTAATGCCTCACTCTGTCACTCAAGTCATCACCACAATGTTGTTTATTGTGTAGTTTCCTCAGCAAAAGTTTGCGGGAAAACAACTGCAGGTCCTTTAAAGCTGTAAAGTTATCAAGAGTTAGTGGGTGAAAATATCAAACCCTTACTAAGGACCTGCAGCTGTATATCCGACAACACATGAGCTGAGAGGTTAAGTACCTGCAATCCACCTTGTACACCAGATGGCGTGGAGTACTCCCCCCGATTTTTTATTACGAGTCGTTTGGCGAGTCGAGGGCTCAGACGCAAATGTGGTATTATTGGAAGATGTCTTAGCATTATTCTCCCCCTTGTTCGAGTGGTTAGGTCTCCTAGATGAGGATCTCGAATGTGAATATGATGAGTAGTGAAAACGTGACCTGGAGCGCTCTGTATTATTGCGCCATCTATACATTGTAGAAGTTTGTTTATCTTGGACATCACGTCTAAATTTTTTTGACTTGTTGGTTTGAATTTCAAGTGCCCATTTCTGGGACTCAGTGTCCATCTCATCGTTAAACCTTTTAAGAGTATCACTACTCATGTCTTTTCTAAGGGTGACCTGCAAGTTCTCCATTTCTAGCTCAAGAGATGTCAGAGACTTTTGATTCATGTCTCGAAGTAGCTCCATGAAACCTATAGAACAGGTGTTAGCTAAAGACTCCCATTTCTCAATAAATGTATCATCTTGTATAGGAAAAGATGGAAAAACCTGGATACGTAGTGCTCTAGGGACTAGTTCCATTTCTATGTATTTGGTAAGAAATTATTGGTTCCACCATATCCTGGTACGTTTTCTCAATAGTTCCTTGAACTGGTTTGCCACCTCCTGTACATTTTTGCACGATCCATCACTACCACCTCCAGTATTGTCCTGAAATGTATCGTTAATCTGGTCACGCCACGTTTTATCACGTGCCCAGAAATCCATTGGATTACTAGGAAAAACTGTGAAAAACACAAACAATTAATGCTAACACACAACCTAGTTGCATATTGGACCAGAGGGTGATTACACACCCATGATAGTCAGCATGAAAAAAGCAAAGAGCAAATACCTGCTCCGAACAAGCTTATAAACCAGGAGAAAAAAGGAGCGTATAGGTTACCGAAAATACACATTGTTATTGAATAAAAGATTTTGTATCTGTACATAAGTCATAAAGGACATATAACACAGGTGGCAGCAGAAATTACATCAAATGCATTGCAAATCACAGTATATAGGACCCCGCATATATCCAGACCCGAGCCAAACCATACCCACAATGAGATTAGTGGGCACAGAAAAAAGTGTTTATGAGAATAATAGTTTTATGAGACAAATTGCCCATATAACCAATATGAAGTAACATGGATGGCTCATCCAACTGGAGGAGAGTGATGAAAAGGCAAGAAAAACAACAAGGGGACCTGCAGAAAAATCAATAAGGTATATATGCCTGAATATATAGGCACAATGCATGCCCAGTTAACACCTCTCTCTTTGCTGTGCATAAATGTTTTAATAAAGTGCTAGTAGTGCCAATAAACAGCGAGGGGAGCTACAAAAAAATCAGTTAGGAGATGCCTGAATATATAGGCACAATGCATGCCAAGTAAATACCTCTCCCTTTGCTGTAAGACAATGTTATAGAGAAGTGCTAGTAATACCAGTAAACATCGCCATCCCCCACTGGATATAATGAGGTCAGAGATCGTAAAACAAGACATAGATGCAAAAGCAAATGAATAACCGCATAAATGGCCACATGGATCTTACCCAGGTATATGGGACAAGGTACCCCCAGCACAAGTGCAGCTGTCCGGTCCCGACGCACGTTTCGTGGGCTAAAACCCACTTTCTCAAGGGACGGTACATGGGAGTAGCAGACAAGGACCACCTTAAGCTACAAGTCAGCAGTCACATGCTGCTGAAGAGCCAATCAGCGCAGTGCATCTTGGCGCATGTGCAGTGCGTCTTCCAGGTCCTGTGCCATGCAGCCAGAGCATCTGGTGTGACGCCCGGCGGCATGTCGGGAGTGGGTGACACACGAACGCATGCGCACCACCGCTAGAATGGATTCAGTATACTGTGTCGGTAATACCGCATAGAATATAAGAAAATAAATGAGTGGCACATAGAAGAGAATAATATTGGAATCTGATAGCAACCAATAGTCATATAGCAGGTAAATACAATATCAGACCGAGAGTCAGTCAGAGGAATTCCAATAGGCGTATCAGCGTCACAGATCTGGTTTATATGCTTGTTTGGAGCAGGTATTTGCTCTTTGCTTTTTTCATGCTGACTATCATGGGTGTGTAATCACCCTTTGGCTACACATTTCTACTTATGCTAACACACAACCTAGTTGCATATTCGACCAATCACATGCGCCCATGGTGACCAGCCTCCATAGTGATTAGTCCCCATAGGACTAGTGTCCTGATGCCGTTGCGGCGCACTGGTCATTATGCGCATGTCCAAATATGGGGTCATCCGCCTCCGGTGGGCGGGGCACAGAGAAACAGCGTCGTCACTGATGACGGTGTGTCAGCACACCATATGACTGGAGGGTGTAGACCCTGGACATCGCCGAATGTACAGCGCGCACCAGCCGGACAATGGCTTAAAGGGCAATTACGAGGTTCACTAAATGTGGGGTATCACCATATATGGAGGCACAATATTAATCCCCATGGAGAAAGACATTCACCATATATATAGATTGCCAATATAAATAACGGCGATATAAAGAAGTCAAACTTGATCTAACCATAAGTTTAAAGATGCATGTGTATAACTGCATCCATGAGTATGTATATAGATATACATATATTACAATGTCCATAGTATAAGAGAACTTCAGTATTAAATGCAACATACAAGTAAAACACCTGAAAAAAAAATTAATATATATATATATATATATATATATATATATATATATATATATATATATTATATATATATATATATATATATATATATATATATATATATATATATTACCCATGTCGTCAGTAAAAAAATCATATTAACAGCCAGTAAATATCTGGGAGCATAGATGCAAAAATACTTATAAGTATGCAATATTGTTGATAATTGTAACTCTCAATAGTAATAAATCAATGTCCATAGCTCATGAACTTAGTATTAAATCGGTATTCAATTAATGCATTATTTATCAATGATTAAAGTTCACAATGATAATGTGCATAACATAATAGGTCTGTATACATAACCTATGGAAACACTGATTAAATATGCATATTTATGCATTACCGGATGTTACATAGATAATGGTCACGAGAGATTGCAGACTGTGAAAAACAACATAGTTGCGCCTATGATGCTGATATTGATATGCGTTTCTTGTATGGCCGCCAATGTCGTTCTTCATGGATTCTTTGTGATTGGCTTATATAATTATTTCTGAACTGGAATATATATCAAAACTTCCAATAACAAACATTGTAGATGGATATCTGATTGAATGAGAGAAGACAATTAGGTTCAAAGATACTAAAACCTTTACCCATATTACTAAAAAATACCACTGTGAGCAATATAATGAAAGCAATGAATTTATAAAAATGCACTAAATCCAAAGTTCTCATTGAGGCCATAGGGAGAGAGTGCCCAATCTGAAGATCCATTTGCTCTCCATCTGGGCTAGGGTCTTGCTTAGATCTCCACCTCTAGCCCCCATGGAAACTTGATCAATCCCCTTTATTTTCAATAGATTAGAGTTGCTGCGATGGTGAATAAAAAAATGCTTAGGGAGAGTCTTGAGACTCGATGGATCTTCAGCACTTGCATCTCTATCTATATCACGTATGTGTTCCCTGGTCCTAATCCGTAATTCTCTGGTGGTTAACCCTACATACATTTTACCACAGGGGCACTCGGCACAATATGACTCCCTTTGAATAACATGATAGATGATGTCTAATTGTATATGTTCTATCTTTTTTGGCATTGGTAAATGTTTTGCTCTTCATGTTACTACAGGCCTTACATTGGCCACATGGAAAGAACCCCTTGATAGACAGCAAGTTAGAGTTTTCATTGTTCTTGGATGGCTCATAATGGCTTTTTACCAACAGGTCCTTAAGATTCTTGGACCGCCTGGCCGTTATGGATAGCCTTTCGGGAGACATTTTTTTTAAAATAGGGTCAGATATCAGTACTGGCCAATGCTTTATGAATAATTTTTATCAGATCTGACCATTGGTTATTGTAAGTGGTTATTAATCTGATATCGTTCGATTTTTCTTTTATAGGTTTATTACTGTATAGAAGTTCACCACGTGGTGAATTCTTAGCCCAATGGTATCCATTTTGTATTGCGCGGTTGGAATACCCCCTGTTCAAAAATCGACGTCGTAAATCCGATGCCTGTTTTTCAAACAGGTCATCGTTTGAGCAAATGCGTTAAGCTCGTAAATATTGCCCTACTGGAATCCCTTTTATGGTGGAGGGGGATGGGAAGAAGAGGCATCTAGCAAGGAGTTAGTGGACGTAGGTTTGCAGTACATATCTGTGTTTAAATCACCTTTTGCTGTAGTATCAATTTTAATATCTAGAAATTCGAGGGAACAGCCATATTGGTATGTTAATTTGATGTTTTTGTCATTCCCATTCAGACTCGTCATCAATATTTGTAAGCCTTCAATGCTCCCCTCCCACACAAACCATACATCGATGTATCTCATCCATTGGTGGACCTGCTCAATGCCTATCACGGGATTACATGTAAAGATGTCCTTTTCCCAAGCCCCCATAAAAAGATTGGTGTAAGAGGGGGTGCACGAAGCGCCCATGGCGGTGCCTTGTAATTGCAAAAATATTTGTTTATTGAACATGAAGCAATTGCGTGTCAAAATGAATTCCAATAGTATCAGTACTAGGTCTATCATACCAGGTTCATGATTGCTTGAATGTAGAAATAAGGAGACCCCTGCAATGCCATCTTTATGCCTAATAAATGTATATAGGGACTCCACATCTGCCGTCACCATGACCATATCACTGGTAAGGTTGACATTGTCAAGTCTCTGAAGGGCAGATGTGGTGTCCCTTATATATGAGGGCAAGGTAGTCACAAGGGGCTTTAAGAAAAAATCTACCGTATCACAGATCAGTTCACATAGGCCTCCATTCCCTGATGCTATGGGTCTCCCCGGAGGGTCAAGGGGGTCCTTATGAAGCTTGGGAACAAGATACAATGTTGGCATTCTGGGAGATAGGTTTTTGAAATAGTCCAGCATTCTTTTAGGGATGATGCTCTCCTGGAATGCTGTTTCCAAAATCTGTATCAGGTCTGCTTGAAATATGGGAATAGGATTGGCCGGAAGTTTTTTATAGCACTTGTTTTCATTGAGAAGTTTGTTAGCTTGTTTTTCATATAAGGTTGAGGGCCAAATAACTAAATTTCCGCCCTTAACGGCCGGTTTGAATACAACATCTTTTAGTTGTTGCAACTCCCTCAAGGCCCTATCTTCCTCTCGACTCATGTTATATGACCGCTTTTTATTTTTGGACAATTCATCTATTTTTGATGTGACTAGTCTAGTAAAAATATCCACTGACTGACATAGACCAAGAGATGGAAATTTCTTGGACTTTCCAAAGAGTTGACTGGGAAAATTACTAACCTCTGTAGGGGCCATGTTTTTCTCCTAGGAGGGATTCCAAAATATGAAGTGCCTCCTGTTCCTCAGTGGTCGGGAAGAGTCCATGGTCATCAGTTTTAAAGTGCAGTTTGCGTAGTATAATTTTTCTTGCAAAAAGGTGAATATCTTTGGTAACTAGAAATAGGTCTAGGGAATGAGAAGGGGAGAAGGTTAAACCCCTTTAAAGAACCTGCAATTGACATTCAGAGAGGATGTGTAGAGAGATTAATAACCTTGCTCTTATCGTGCTTAAATTTCCTTTCTCTCCTATGTTGTTGGGATTGAAAGAACCTTCATCTTCTGGCCCTGTTACCAGATTCTCAGAGAGAAGTGCCCTCATTTTCACTTCCAGCCATATTGCTCTGTCACTGATATTACTGAGCTAAATGACTCACTTCTAGAGATGGAAACTTTCTTAGATCTTTTAGCATATTGCCAACGAAATACTTTTAGTTTCATAATCTGTTAAATCTCTGGACAATTTTTTAAATTTTCCATCACTGATCCGATTAGCATTTCTCGAATTCCCTATCAATTTCTTTTAGATATTTTTCAAGATTATCAGACTGAATTTCTTTATTAATCTGCTCCTGTAGTTTGGAGATCTGATCATCCAGCATTTTTAACCCCTTCCCGACCCATGACGCCACGTAGGCGTCATGAAAACCTGTGCCAATCCGACCCATGACGCCTATGTGGCGTCATGAAAGGATCTCGTCCCTGCGGGCCGGGAGACCGGGGTCACTCAAAGGTCACCCGACCCGCAGTTACAGGACCCTTTGTGCTTCACCACAGGGGGGTTGGCTTAACCCCCCCGTGGCCACGATCGCTCTGATTGGCTGTTAAAAGTGAAACAGCCAATCAGAGCAATGTGTAATATTTCACCAATTTAATTGGTGAAATATTACAATCCAGCCATGGCCGATGCTGCAATAGCATCTGCCATGGCTGGAGACCGAGCCCTGACCCCCCCCACACCGAGTCACGGCGGTGATCGGCCGCCGCCACCGAAAGATGGCAGCGATCGGTCACCGCCGTCACTTACAGCTCCCCTCCTCTTTTGGTCCACTGCCCCCACTTCCTATCCCCCCCCCCCCCCAGCCTTCCGACCCCCCTACTCACCTCTCCCGATCCACCGATGTCCCACGATCGGGCCCGGCGTCCGCCCGGGCCTCTTCATGGGCGCCGCCATATTGGAAAATGGCGGGCGCATGCGCAGTGCGCCCGCCGGCCGGCGCATGCGCAGTGCGCCCCCCAGTGTTCAAAAATTTATTTTGATCACTGTGATAAACTGTCACAGTGATCAAAATAAAAAAAGTAAATGAACCCCCCCTTTATCATAGGTAGGGACAAATAAAAAAAATAAAGAATTTTTTTTTTTTTTCCTAGCGGATTTTGCTGCTGATCCGCAGCTGATTTTGCTGCGGATCCGCGGCGGATATCGCTGCTGATCCGCGGCGGATTTCGCTGCTGATCCGCGGCGGACTTCGCTGCTGATCCGCGGCGGACATCGCTGCTGATCCGCGGCGGATTTCGCTACGGATCCGCTGCGGATTTCGCTGCTGATCGGTGGTGGATTTCGCTGCTGATCCGCGGCGGATTTCGCTGCTGATCGGCGGCGGATTTCACTGCTGATCCGCGGCGGATTTCGCTGCTGATCGGCGGCGGATTTCGCTGCTGATCGGCGGCGGATTTCGCTGCTGATCCGCGGCGGATTTCGCTGCTGATCCGCGGCGGATTTCGCTGCTGATCCGCGGCGGACTTCGCTGCTGATCGGCGGCGGATTTCGCTGCTGATCGGCGGCGGATTTCGCTGCTGATCCGCGGCGGATTTCGCTGCGGATCGGCGGTGGATTTCGCTGCTGATCCGCTGCGGATTTCGCTGCGGATCCGCGACTGATTTCGCTGCGGATCCGCGACTGATTTCGCTGCGGATCCGCGACTGATTTCGCTGCGGATCCGCGACTGATTTCGCTGCGGATCCGCGACTGATTTCGCTGCGGATGTGCGGCGGATTTCGCTGCGGATGCGCGGCGGATTTCGCTGCTGATCCGCGGCGGATTTCGCTGCTGATCCGCGGCGGATTTCGCTGCGGATCGGCGGTGGATTTCGCTGCTGATCCGCTGCGGATTTCGCTGCGGATCCGCGACTGATTTCGCTGCGGATCCGCGACTGATTTCGCTGCGAATCCGCGACTGATTTCGCTGCGGATCCGCGACTGATTTCGCTGCGGATGCGCGGCGGATTTCGCTGCGGATGCGCGGCGGATTTCGCTGCTGATCCGCGGCGGATTTCGCTGCTGATCCGCGGCGGATTTCGCTGCTGATCCGCGGCGGATTTCGCTGCTGATCCGCGGCGGATTTCGCTGCTGATCCGCGACTGATTTTGCTGCTGATCCGCGGCTGATTATCTGCTGATTCATCTGCGCTAGCGGGTATAGCATAACGCGATCGCGTTATGCTATACCGTTACCAGCCGGTCAACGCTACGTGTTGAACGGGCTGGTAAAACGCAATATGAACCCAGCCTTAGGGTTAGAACTAGAGTTAGGGTTAGCATTAGGGTTAGGGTTAGCATTAGGGCTAAGGTTAGAATTACGGTTAGGGTTGGAATTTGGGTTAGGGTTGGAATTAGGGTTAGGCTTGTAGTTAGGTTTATGGTTAGAGTTGGGATTAGGGGTGTGTTGGGGTTAGGGTTATGATTAGGGTTTGTATTAGGGTTAGGTGTGTGTAGGCGTTAGGGGTGTGTTGGGGTTAGGGTTGGAGTTAGAATTGAGGGGTTTCCACTATTTAGGCACATCAGGGGGTCTCCATACGCGACATGGCGCCACCATTGATTCCTGCAAATTTTGCGTTCAAAAAGTCAAACAGTGCTCCCTTTATTCCAAGCCCCGACGTATGCCCAAACAGTGGTTTATCCCCACATATGAGGTATCAGCGTACTCGGGAAAAATTGCACAACAACTTTGGGGGTTCTAATTTCTCCTGTTAACATTGGGAAAAAAAATTGGGGACTAAAAATTATTTTTGTGGAAAAAAAAATGATTTTTATATTTTCACGGCTCTGCGTTATAAACTTCTGTGAAGGACTTGGAGATTCAAAGTGCTCACCACACATCTAGAGGAGTTCCTTGGGGGATCTAGTTTCCAAAATGGGGTCACTTGTGGGGAGTTTCTACTGTTTAGGCACATCAGTGATTCTGCAAACGTAACATGACGCCCGAAGACCATTCCATCAAGTGGGCATTTCAAAAGGTCACTACTTCCCATCCGAGCCCCGACGTGTGCCCATACAGTAGTTTTCTCCCACATATGGGATATCAGCATACTCAGGACAAATTGGACAACAACTTTTGGGGTCTAATTTCTCATGTTACCCTTGCGAAAATAAAAAAATTGGGGACTAAAAGATCCTGATTGTGGAAAAAATATGATTTTTTTATTTTCATGCCCGGGCGTTATAAACTTCTGTGTAGCCCTTGGGGGTTCAAAGTGCTCACCACACATCTAGATAAGTTCTTTGCGGTGTCTAGTTTCCAAAATGGGGTCACTTGTGGGGAGTTTCTACTGTTTAGGCACATCAGGGGCTCTGCAAACATAACAAGATGCCCGCAGACCATTCCATCAAGTTGGCATTTCAAAGCGTCACTACATCCCTTCCGAGCCCTGACGTGTGCCCAAACAGTGGTTCCCCCCCACATATGGGGTACTAGCGTACTCAGGACAAACTGGACAACAACTTTTGGGGTCCAATTTCTCCTGTAACCATTGTGAAAATAAAAAATAGTGGGCTAAAAAATCATTTTTTGAGAAAAAAAAATGATATTTTATTTTCACGGCTCTGCGTTATAAACTTCTGTAAAGCACCTGGGGGGTTCAAAGTGCTCACTATGCATCTAGATAAGTTCCTTAGGGCGTCTAGTTTCCAAAATGGGGTCACTTGTGGGGGAGCTCCAATGTTTAGGCACACAGGAACTCTCCAAATGCGACATGGCAACCGCTAAATATTCCAGCATATTTTCTATTCAAAAAGTCAAATGGCGCTCCTTCCCTTCTGAGCCCTGCCGTGCGCCCAAACAGTGGTTTATGATCACAAATGAGGTATCTGTGTACTCAGGAGAAATTGCCCAACAAATTTTATAATCCAATTTATACTGTTGCCCATGTGAAAATGAAAAAAACTGAGGCTAAAAGAAAATTTTTGTGAAAAAAAAGTACTTTCTTTTTTTTACGGATCAATTTGTGAAGCACCTGGGGCTTCAAAGTGCTCACTATGCATCTAGATAAGTTCCTTAGGGGGTCTAGTTTCCAAAATGGGGTCACTTGTGGGGGAGCTCCAATGTTTAGGCACACAGGGACTCTCCAAATGCGACATGGCAACCGCTAAATATTCCAGCATATTTTCCATTCAAAAAGTCAAATGGCGCTCCTTCCCTTCTGAGCCCTGCCGTGCGCCCAAACAGTGGTTTATGACCACATATGAGGTATCTGTGTACTCAGGAGAAATTACCCAACAAATTTTAGGATCCAATTTATACTGTTGCCCATGTGAAAATGAAAAAAACTGAGGCTAAAAGAAAATTTTTGTGAAAAAAAAGTACTTTCTTTTTTTTTACGGATCAATTTGTGAAGCACCTGGGGGTTCAAAGTGCTCACTATGCATCTAGATAAGTTCCTTAGGGGTCTAGTTTCCAAAATGGGGTCACTTGTGGGGGAGCTCCAATGTTTAGGCACACAGGGACTCTCCAAATGCGACATGGCAACCGCTAAATATTCCAGCATATTTTCCATTCAAAAAGTCAAATGGCGCTGCTTCCCTTCTGAGCCCTGCCATGCGCCCAAACAGTGGTTTATGACCACATATGAGGTATCTGTGTACTCAGGAGAAATTGCCCAACAAATTTTAGGATCCAATTTATACTGTTGCCCATGTGAAAATGAAAAAACTGAGGCTAAAAGAAAATTTTTGTGAAAAAAAGTACTTTCTTTTTTTTACAGATCAATTTGTGAAGCACCTGGGGGTTCAAAATGATCACTATGCATCTAGATAAGTTCCTTAGGGGGTCTAGTTTCCAAAATGGGGTCACTTGTGGGGGAGCTCCAATGTTTAGGCACACAGGGACTCTCCAAATGCGACATGGCAACCGCTAAATATTCCAGCATATTTTCCATTCAAAAAGTCAAATGGCGCTGCTTCCCTTCTGAGCCCTGCCATGCGCCCAAACAGTGGTTTATGACCACATATGAGGTATCTGTGTACTCAGGAGAAATTGCCCAACAAATTTTAGGATCCAATTTATACTGTTGCCCATGTGAAAATGAAAAAAACTGAGGCTAAAAGAAAATTTTTGTGAAAAAAAAGTACTTTCTTTTTTTTACAGATCAATTTGTGAAGCACCTGGGGGTTCAAAGTGCTCACTATGCATCTAGATAAGTTCCTTAGGGGGTCTAGTTTCCAAAATGGGGTCACTTGTGGGGGAGCTCCAATGTTTAGGCACACAGGGACTCTCCAAATGTGACATGGCAACCGCTAAATATTCCAGCATATTTTCCATTCAAAAAGTCAAATGGCGCTCCTTCCCTTCTGAGCCCTGCCGTGCGCCCATACAGTGGTTTATGACCACATATGAGGTATCTGTGTACTCAGGAGAAATTGCCCAACAAATTTTAGGATCCATTTTATCTTGATGCCCATGTAAAAATGAAAAAATTGATGCTAAAAGAAAATTTTTGTTGGAAAAATTAAAATGTCCATTTTTTCCTTACACGTTGCTTTAGTTCCTGTGAAGCACCTGAAGGGTTAATAATCTTCTTGAATGTAGTTTTGAGTAGCTTGAGGGGTGCAGTTTTTATAAAGGTGTCACTTTTGGGTATTTTCTGCCATATAGACCCCTCAAAGTGACTTCAAATGTGAGGTGGTCCCTAAAAAAATGGTTTTGTAAATTTTGCTGTAAAATGAGAAATCGCTGGTCAACTTTTAACCCTTATAACTTCCTAACAAAAAAAAATGTTGTTCCCAAAATTGTGCTGATGTAAAGTAGACATGTGGGAAATGTTATTTATTAACTATTTTGTGTCACATAACTCTCTAGTTTAACAGAATAAAAATTAAAAATTTGAAAATTACAAAATTTTCAAAATTTTCGCCAAATTTCCATTTTTTTCACAAATAAACGCAAAAATTATCGACTTAAATTTACCACTAACATGAAGCCCAATATGTCACGAAAAAACAATCTCAGAATCGCTAGGATCCGTTGAAGCGTTCCTGAGTTATTACCTCATAAAGGGACACTGGTCAGAATTGCAAAAAATGGCAAGGTCTTTAAGGTCAAAATAGGCTGGGTCTTGAAGGGGTTAAAGATGAGGTATTGTGTTCATTGATAATTTGGATAAAAGTAAGCGAGCAGGTGGTGGCTGCCTCCATCCATCTTAGTCAAAACCTCATTGTCAAGATCAAATGAGGGATATAGTTGAACGCGCAAGCCTCTAGGGATAATACGACGTTCATAATAATTAGTTTAGTAAAAAGCCTGCTCACCACGTCAAGGTACTAGTCTTGAGCGGGATGTTAGTAATGGGATTAACACTTGAAAACCTCAAATGTTCTGTAGGTTGATTTTGATAAGGGTGGCTGGCCAATGTTAAATATTCTCTGTATAATTTTGAATTGAAACATTAAAAAAATGTATTCCAAAGTTTATTTCTGTTATTTTCTTTCCTGTGAATTTGAGGTTTTCAAACTTATACTAAATTTGCCTCAACACATATCCCACAAAAAAGATGGAGGACTTAACATGAAAATAACTTATGCTAGTGTTAGTAAACAACCATTAACATATATTTTTACATTTTTTTTTTTTTTAATTTTTCTACTTTAAAGTTAAGCATTAACATATGAAAGTGACAACCCATGACTTGTTACCTGAAAGAGAATGAAAGATATTCAAGTCCTAATTATCATGGATTATAGGAAAGGAATTTCAAAATGTTGAATCCAAAAAAAACATTAAATTAACTAATGAAATTTTGTGAAACACTGTTGGCTCAATGGTACACTTTGTGTCACTATATAAAGTGAAGAAAGTATTCTTCGGAGTCTAATCTTAAGGCCGTATCGAATGATTTTTTTCATAGTAGCATTTGAATATTTTTTAGAAACCACTGATCTGGTTAGATTTTCCCCTTTTAATATCACATGTAGGGCGTTCATAGTTCTTTATATCTTTAATTTCTGTTGAGGTGACTTTCACACAAGAATAGCTAAACCAATTCCGGCAGATTACACATGGACACTGAGATGCATTTTTCTTTGAAATGCATGGTTTCCAACTACAGGAATCATTTAAACCTCCATAGCCGATGGAAACAACAAATATGATTTCGATGGAAAATGTGCAGTCTCTCAGCTTCTGTAACTTTTCAGTAACTTGTTGTCTTCTTGGTAACACTTTACGCTGACGTTGTGTTCTCTTCTGAATCAGAAACTGGTCATACCGATCAGCAACCCACAGGCGTGTGTTGTGTTGTTTTTTGTTTTTTTTTTTTTTAAGCGAAAATTCTGAAGTTGCTGTAACCTTCAGTTTGCTAGTGCGAAATCTGTGCAAATGACAAACGGGCCACAATCGTATGTTTTTCTTTGCACATCTGTGTCAGTGACATTTAAAAACTTCCAGTCATCAGGAGTAAATGGTAAACTGTCAGTCAGGTAAGTAGCAGCAGCTTATACAAATTGTGAGACTTATGGACAAAAATAAAGTGAGAACAAGATGTTAAAACACAGCTAATCAACTGTCAAAAAGATAAAAAATAGACAGGAATGAGAAGGAAAACACAAAACTATACCCTCCACACCGGCAACTATGCAGACATGGTGCTAGATCAAATATATATTGTATCATACAATTGCCCCAATGGAATATATTGCAAAATGATCACTTATTGGTGAACAAAGATGACCTCAGTTAAGTATAGGTATATAGACGTCAACAATATATGCCTTGCTGATATTATGTCTGCAATGTGTTTATATTATGGTGAAATCACCGATAAATAACACTAAAGACAGAATTCACTAAGCTATATGCAGGCAAAAATTATTGACCGTATAATACTTCAATAGAATGAAGTCACTTTGTCAAGTGTATTCAATTAAATATAAGTGTGCATATATCGGTAATGTTAAGCCAATATTGTGTCTATATCTATTATAGCGAAACACCAATAGGTGACGCTACAGACAAAAAATCACTAGACTGTATGCAGGCAGTAACCTGCGATATAAGTCAATGAATAGTGTGCAGGCATAAACAATCAATCATATATGTAGGCTCAAACACCAGATCGTATATGGCTATATGTTGCCCCAACATTGATAGTTTCCATAATGAAATCACAGCTAATGCAGTGCCGGAGCAAGCCATAACCATGAAGCATAATGACACACATATATTAGCCATTACCTTGTGCCATATTAGTCAGGGAGCATATGATGCCGGCAGGGAGGGAAGTGAAAGACAGCCCCCACGCGCGTTTCACCGCACTCGGCTTCGTCAGGAGGCGTGGTCTGTCCAAGGAAGTAGGGGTTTAAATACCTCTGTGTAAAATTGATGCACGAATCGGCGCTCAATCCCCCATGATGCGGAACATAGGCGACGCGGACGGCCGAAATGCGACGCAGGGAATGGAGAGGAGGACCAAGGTCATCGCTCCCCATCCCCATAGCGACGCATCCAGCCCACCATGGCACCCACGGCCCACAGCGCATGCGTGGATAGCGTCTGCGTGCATGGAAGATAGATGGAATGTGCAAGCATCGTAGTGCAGATCTTTTGGGTAAGAGATAAAGATCAATATCGGCCAGATATATTAATAGCCGAGTGGAGAGCATGTGTAAATATATATACGTATATTGAATATTGATGATAATACATATAACCTGTAGTTTAAATACATAGCGCATCACTAAGTAAAGAGGTAAAGGTTATAATGAGCCCAAGGAACAAAGAGTGCCCCGGATCATTATGGCAACTAGCATGAAAATACCGAAAAGAAATAGATTGCATATATTCTATATAGTATTACAAGAATGTCAATTTATAATAATAATAAAGGATCATAATCTATCATATATAGAATAATAACAAAACTGTAACTAGTTATGGAGAAGTTGTTATATAAAATATAAATGTTAATGCCAATATTAACTAAGCAGTATTAATCATGATATCATCGTTTCTGCTTTCTTCTTTATATCTTCAAACAAATCATCATCCATAGTAAAGAAATAGAAGCCGCACGGAATCGATCCAAAACGTCAGTAGACATAGAAGGACTCTCTCCAGGTGTCCCAAACTGCACAGGTAACTATTCCGATGACGTCGTCGAGGAAAAATAGTGAGAATATTGTGGCAATATTTCCAAATTCAAACGCCATAATAAATACGGAATAGCTGTATAATGATCAAAAATAAATGTTATAAAATTGATTACACAGTAAATATTAACCCCATGATGTAAGACAACCAATTTGCTACAGTCATACAAAGAATATATATATATATAGAGAGATTAAAATACATAAAATTAGCGGACAGCACAAAATATTTACAAGAAGGATTTGAAACTGAGAGCTTCATTTAAACCGTTTGGTGCAAGGGAATCAATAATGATATCCAGCGGGTTTCTTTCTGAAGTAATTTCTTCATCACATCACCTCCACGGATACCAATGTAGATGCGGTCAATACCGCATACAAAAAAGCCTTTTGGATTGCAGCCGTGTTTGTCAAAGAAATGTCTTGGAATTGTCTTTAATGTACTGGGATCGTACATTTGATTGCATTTCTAATATCGCGAATATGTTCTTGTACACGCGTTTTTAAGCGATCTAGTTGTCATTCCAATGTATATTAGGCTGCAAGGGCATTTGGCATAATAAACGACTGATTCCGTATGACAGGTGATGTGATGAACAATCTTATATGTTTTTTTTACCCGCTGCGTCATTCAATTCCTTGGTTCTAGGTATAAATGGACATGCGGAACAGTTCCACATGGAAAACTACCCCATGGGGGACCTTTACTTGAACAAAGAAATTGTTTTTAGGGGGTATATAATGACTGCTGCACAGAATGTCTTTTAGATTACGCGATCTACGCCAAGTGATGGAAGGATATGATTTTAATTGGCGTTTAAGATCTTTGTCTGTCAATAGAACCGACCAGTGTTTCCTCAAGGCTAAATTAATTTCGCGCCAGTTTGAATTAAATTTAGTGATGAATCTGGGACTAGAATCATCACATTTCCTCTTTGAAGATTGTGAAAGAAGGGTTAGTCTGTTGGAGTTCCGAGCCCTGGTATAGCCTTTAATAATGTCCCTATCGGGGTACCCTCTACTTTTAAAACGACGCGATAATTTTTTTGCTTGGGTCATGAAGGTGGCTTCTTTAGAGCAGATACGACGGGCTCTTAAAAATTGACCCACTGGAATAGAGCTTTTTAATTTAGGTAGATGAGAGGAAGTGAAATGTAACAGAGGTTTGTCGCTGTCGACTTACGGAAAATGTCTGTCTCTATTTGTCCATCATTTGCTTTGGAAATAAGAATGTCAAGAAAGTCGATGGTAGTCTGGCTGTATTTCCAAGTTAATTTAATATTAAATTCATTATTGTTCAAGTGGCTAAGGAAGGATTCTAACTGGGATGTGGAGCCCTGCCAGATGAAAAATATTTCGTCAATATATCTCAGCCAGGAGATGACAGAATCATGCCCAGGCGTGTCAAGGACCGTATCCTCTCCCACAGCCCCAGGAACAAATTGGCATATGAAGGCGCACATGATGCACCCATAGCCGTGCCCTGGAGCTGTAGGAAGGGGCGGTCCTTGAACACGAAATAATTATGAGTGAGTATGAAGTATAAGAGTCTATTGATAAACTCAATCAAATTAGGTTCCAAGTTAGTCATACTAAGAAAAAAGTTTGTAGCTCTCATCCCATGGCTGTGATCAGTAGAAGTGTACAGGGACTCCACGTCAGAAGTTACCAGCCACATGTCTTGTTCCAAAGATAAGCCATCTAATCTTTTCAGGACATCTGTAGTATCCATCACGAATGAGGGAAGTGTTTCTACAATTTTTTTGAGGTAAAAGTCAATGAATCTACAGGCTGGTTCACAAAGACCCCTATGCCGGAGACAATGGGTCTCCCAGGTGGGCAGAGGGGGTCCTTGTGAATTTTAGGAAGTAGATAGAAGGTGGGCGTAACAGGGAAGTCAGGCAATAGAGAATCTCTCATTTTGCTTGTGATTGCATCATATCACATCCTTCATCTAATACATGTTTCAATTCTTCTTTAAACTTAACATGTGGTATGTTGTTAGTCTGCGATAGAATTCTCGTTTGTTAAGTTGTTTAAAGGCTCTGTCTCGTACATGTGCACCGGCCAGACAACTACATTGCCCCCTTGTCCGCCCGTTTAATCACTATATCTTTCAGGCTCTGAAGCGTCTTAATAGCTTGCGTGCTGTAAAGGAAAGATTATCATGTCTAACATGGGAATCCAGGTCCATAAATTCCTTTTTGACCAGCTTGAAAATATGTCAACTGGAGGACAGGCAGACAAGGGGGGAAAAAGCTGTGACCGCCGGTGAGATGACTGGGACAAGAAGACCCCCTGTGGTAAGCTCTCAGCTTCCAGTGATTCTAAATCACTTAAGGCCTGTGCTTCCACCTCAGTCAGTGTTACGTCATGTTTAGGAGAAAAATGTTTTTTGAACATGAGTTTACGTGCAAAAAGTCCAAGATCTTTAAAAAGAGTAAAGAAATCAGATCCCTCCACCGGTGAAAATGAAAGTCCTTTTTGATAGAACCTCAATTTGTGGTGTAGATAGAATATTGTGTGAGAGATTGATTACCTTTAGAATCTTTTTTTCTTGTCTCTCATGTTGTACGTATGTTTTTTCCTTTTGGTCACGGGCGTAAGGGCATGTTGAAAGTGATTTGTGTGAGAACTTCCTTCCCCGGTTCCGGAAGTCTTCTGCCTAAAAAGGCTCGACACATGTTCCCTCTGAGGTTGATGATAAACTAGACACCGATTGGGATCTAGTTGGATTATGAAATTTTCTATTGCGCCACCGATAGACTTTCTTTGTTGATAATCTTCCAGATCACGTAAACATTTTTAGTTTTATTATGTTGTATTTCACGCTCCCACTTGGAAAGCTCTTCTTCCAGAGAGAGATAGAATTTATTAAAGTCGTCACTAGATAATTTCTCTTGAATTTGGTTTTAATATTCTCAATTTCTTTCTCGAGAGATTCAAGAGTTTTTTTATCAGTGCTATCAGTAATTCTAGAAGGGTACGGGAGCACTTGGTGAGAGTTTCTTCCCACCTATTAGTAAAGCTAGGGTCTTTGTTTCTAAGGTGGGAAATAGTTGAATACGTAATCCTCTGGGGATAATGTCTTTTTGTAAATAATTTTCCAATGCAGCCTTATTCCACCAAGTTTAGTTCTTTTTTTG